>UZAN01041638.1:0-35032 GCA_900618425.1 Echinostoma caproni
CGAACTCGAGGAGACTTGATTCTGACGTATCAAGTACTGCAGAACCCAAACCATCCGTGTCGATCGCTGTTCATGTTATCAAAAAACGTACACCTAAGGAGACACCGTTTCAAACTACTGATTCCCAAGTGTCGACTGGATTGCCGGCATCAGTCTTTTGCTGTCAGAGTATGCAGATCTTGGAAAGCCCCTCCATCTCATGTCGTTCGTGCATCCACTATTGAATCTTTCAAGCAGAGACTCGACGAAACCTTGGCATACCTCACATTCGTCCACCACTAAAAGCAAACGGAAATCCACTGTACCCTACATTCTCTATTTCCTACCCGGAACTCTATGTGACTCCTTTTTCGATGTGTAACAATTCATCTGTGTAAATATCCTGTGGGACAAGAGAAGCACAATAAAACTTTGACTTTGACTTTGAATTTGCAAGTAAAAACATCTAAACCCTCAATGCTCAATTAGTTGTCGTTCAATCAGTCAGCAATCGTTATGCCGTCAGGTGTATGTGTACACTTGCACATTCATTCAATGTGAGATAAAAATGGAAATCGATAATCAATTCAGCATAATAACAGTAGCGAAATAAACTCTACTATAAACTATGTGGAAAAACAGTGATTAGAATGTCATGAATTGTTTCACTGGCTACCTAGTACATGGCTGTTATACTGTTGAGTGAGAAAAATTTTCCACTACTGTTTCCGACGGCAAAAACACGCGGTGCAACACCCCAGGGACATTTTGCGATTCGATATAAATAGTAATGTGATAAATTCTTGTAATGTTTAAAACTCAAAACTTGTCATTTCACATGTGTCTCGATTCACTACTGCTGGACATTTTTCCTCAGAATTTAACAAACGATGCAATAATAATGAATTATAATTCTGTAAGAAAAGAAAAATGTGAGAAAACCATCATATGACCGACAAACCTCCAAAATTGGGACTCCTGTGTATCCTTTTTGGGGTAGACGTCGTAGAAGCAGCCGACGTAGTGACAGGTTCTCCTCACGCAACCGATGTACACGATTTTTCAGATCGATGACAACGCGAGTAGCGGCAGAACCTGAGAGACAATCGTGATTCTGTATTGATTTTGCGGACTCCAGAAGTTTACTGTGAGTAAGGCAGCAAATAGACTTGGAATAAATAAGTTTTATTATCCTTTCTAAAGGAAAATTGATTTCGTGTCAGGCAGTCATAATATTTATAAACCCTTTAAACGCGAAGATATATCCCCTATGTTTGAGGGGTGTTCGTACATCGGGGGAGTGTGTTAGGAATCCGTATAACAAACGAGGCAAACTCGCATCCCAACTGAATAGTCACAGAACCGATTCATTTTGTTAACCGAAAAATCTGAATCATCAATTCTCTCATACTCTAACAGATATCATGTATGTATATCATACACGACACAATTTTATAACATTGAATTAAAGTCACCAAGATGTTCCTTTTATTTGACAACTCATTAGTATTATGGCATTATTTGTGCCCTACCAGAACTTGAATAGCAAACGTGCGCGTTGGTCATCGGAAACGTTATTCCCCAAAAACGCAACCAACGGCGAGCACACAGTTGCCTGAACGAAAGCATGTAAGAATCCTCCATGAGTGTTTACAGACATAAACGGCTTTGTTGTCGTGGTACATTTTATCGTCCAGCAGTTGTAGTGAAATGTTGCAACTTGATGAATTTTCTTAGAGAAAGACAACTAAAACAACACATTGCATGGAATGTACAAGAGCACGTTTCACCTACCCTAGTGAAAACGATGCAGAATTATTTTTGTTTATTCCATAAAAGCCATAGGCTTGGATTCTCTGTTATAATATCTCATGCTAATCTCTCCTTTCCTTGCCAAGCAACTTTCTTACAATGTTGGTACCCAAAACCGTTTTTCTGACGTTTCTTCACTCTCTTTTGTTTGGAAGTATCGTATGAACTGAAACCTTCATATGCCTTGTGTTCACAGTTATTTTTATTCACTGTACATTTAGTAGGAACAAGACATACTGAAAGAGCCTGTACGAACTCGGAATATGTGAAAACCACTGGAAACAGCATTTCTTTGACTTCGTTCAAATTATGCCTGTTACATTGTCCGCAATCAAGCATAGACCTTTGGCAAATTCGTATTCAAAATGAGGGTATTTTCCATTCAGTTACTTCAACCCAAATCGAAGCATCGCAGTCATACTTGATGTGATGCGGTATCCCGTAGAAGTCACATTTTGCGGACACCACTTGCGATGTGACATGCGTAGGTCAAACTGGTGATCACTATTAAAGATAGATCGCTGCAGTTCAGTACGAACTGAGACAGAATAAGGAAATCCGGTTTATCTCTGAAGTTACTTTTAACAGAACTTTTATGGATTTTCAAATCAATACCATTGTATCGAAGATAGAAATCTGACTGATCTTCACGACGCCTGCAAAACCATCATCTTCGTCAACGACGAACAAATAGATCAGGTGTGCCACTTAAAGTCTATTTAATCTTAGTTCCAGTAAAAGCGCTAAACCTGAGACAAGCAAAGCTTAGCGTAAACTGTTCAAGGATAGAATCTCTTGTAGTTACGCAGCAACATAAACCCCTACACAAAACTGCCCTTTTGCCAATCTAACGAATATCCCGTAATCATCTGCGCTCACCAAACGTGGCCACTAAAACTGAACAACGCGAAATAACTGGAAGATTCTTACTACGAATGCATTCAATTTCTAGCTAAAATTAAGTGACATGACTGCGTTTCAGTTAAGCCATCCGACAACATGATGAAGGTAGAATGAAGTTATCCTTGGTTCCTCAATCGTTTCTTTATGTCCACCGACCATTAGAAGAAGAAGCATGGAAAGTACTCTGTCTGAACAAGACAACTTACCAAAGGCTTCGTTGAAAGCTAGGGGTCGGTAAATTAAATCTATTGTGAATTTTTCAAATCTGCAGCCGCTTTTTAAAGTGCTTGAGTAACAGGACAACTAAATTTTCCGGTGCACCAACCATGACACAAAAGCAAAGCATGAACATTTAGCATCGAATACATTCCAATGCAATAGATAGTGATGTATAAAATAATCTGAAGTACAGTGAAAAAATGGTATAACTGAGAACCCGAGGTGATTTCATTCGCCCTGTTGTGTTCACGTGTTGAAGTTATTTTTTATCAAATCAAACTGAGTTACTTTTAATACCTGAAACGACAGGCATTATTTTAGGCAACCCTTATTGCTAACTTTTTAGTTCCCTCTTTGAATGAAAAATAATATGCATCTTCTTAAATATGGAAGAGGAAATTCTGATCTACTCATGAGGGTTCACACATGAAATCTAACGTTTCGTATTCCTCACTGAATATCTTTCTAAAACGTCCGATCAGCGCTACTCATTTCCCCAATTTGTATCTCCACAGGCTTTTCTCAGATCGAACCTCCTTTCCGAAAATGACTATTTACTTGTATCCTCAAAACAGGAGGTACAAACGCTACTATGAAATTATTTTTGCTGTGTACATTCTAATGAATGATAAAAGTTGAAATTCAAAGACATCCGCTGGGTAGCGCGATGTTAATTGCAAACGACAACTTACAGGTATTGACCGAACTCGTGCAACACCCTGACTTTCATCACATTTGTCACTCTCAAAGCTTAGTTTTCCACGCCTCATTCATGAGATTGAATATGATATTACTGCAAGTCAGAGACCACATATATTATATAACATTCATTTATCTCTATATCTATTGGTTGAACACCATCAAAATGTAGGATTTCTCGATTTGATGATGATTTCTGGGACATAGGTTGTAAAATAATAAAGCCACATTAGAAAACATACTTGGAATTCATTTATAAAAGAAACCCATATAGTTGACACAAGTATTGTACTTTCATTTCGTCCATGTTCTGTTTGCCCTTCTTCATTTTAGAACACTGGAGGTAGCCGCTTTTGCATGAAGCTCACCAATTTGATGATCCAGCAGAACTTGCCAGTTTCCTTTGAGACACACCGCGCCCTAACCACCGGTGACCAGTATCGAGGCAGCTAACTTATCCCTGTTTCTAACACAGAGAAAAGTTTTCAATAACATTAAAACGAGAGTCATGTTGCATGAGTTTGATCAATACCTGTACTTAGTAAGAATGAAAAAGTTTACATTTTACTGAAAATGAGAAATTATAAATTATATCTCTTCATTTTGAATCCTACCTCACAGCCAGTAAATCAAGTTAGCCAGGAACCTTCCAAAATCTATGGGCATCTATAGCGTTTTGAGAAAATTACTGTCTGGGCGAACAAGTACTATGAATTATTAAAATATGTCGGCATCATCCTCGAGTACTCGCTTCCGCACACGAACCTTGGTCCACAAGTTCTGTATTGGTGCACACCATGAGCGAATAACCTTAACCGTATCGTTGTCTGCTTGTATAACTTCAAAACTTTAAAAAATGGCCACTGTTAACGTCTCAAATTTTGGTAGAATAGTGCCATTATTTGACTGACCATGACTATTGTGATCCGCAGGTTTGTATTTGCGTTTTATATTTGTAAGACATTGGAAATTTTATATGCTTATATTTCAGTTAAACATATTCACCTCCATAACACAGAATAATATATATAAATTGGAAAAAATGCAATGTGCAACATGTCGCTCCAATTTNCAATTTGGATTATGCAATCTAATTCTGGCCTAGTGCAGTTGCAGTGTGTTTCTTGTTCGTCAGACATCAAGACAGGTAGGATACAGGGTAATCCTGGTCAATGTTAATACCAGAGGGAAGATGCCAAAAGGAGAGGCGTATGGACAGATAGGAACAAAAAGCGGGTAAATCAAGGTGCATTGGATAAAGCGGGTCGTTCAGAATCTTATTTACAAAATTAATACACGAGGAGATGTACTCAGATAATACCTATTGTACATAATGAATAAACTGAAATCAAATCTGCACTACCGATTATTTTTCAACCGTGGTTATAGTTTTTGATGACCTGTTTTACGAGCCCTGTAAGTAATACAATGGAAGCGATAGAGTAAACATAGTGACATGTATTATAGAACGAATCAGGAAAAGACTGACTGTGGGTTTCCGAATAATGTGAACTAAGGTAACTGAGTTCCCATTCATAAAAATAATACCAATTATATTTTATATGCTCTTTGAGTAAAGTAAAATTTGATCAATCAGATTTTAAGTAATCAATCAAACGGTGTGAACACGAAGGAGATTATAATCAAGACCTCAGAGGAAAAAGAAAATAATGCGGGATAGATTTAGGCTAATAAAGCAAAAATTCGTCAGCACATTTTCAAATCGCACGAAAAAAACTCGACAAGCCAATAGATATTGTGAGCTTTGAATGATGGAACTCTGGAGTTTTTTGGATCGGTTTTGTTTTGTGGGTTGAGCCTCTCTGAGTGAACTCTACTCCGCCTTCAATTAATTTCTACAACCAGGCTGACAGACAGGGAGACGAAGCAACATCTAACGATATGCATCAAGATGCCCAAACAAGTTAATTGGAAGTTATTAGTGATTTCTTGATTGGGTTCACTTGGAGTTTTATGACATCTGGTAATTCTCATAGTTTATGGAAAAACTGGAGAGGAGCGCTAGGGCAATTTATTCCAGTGCCACAAGAAAATTCTGTCAAAGAAAACAACTAAAAGTAACATGCTATTCTAAACACCTATCAGTTTGACTAACAGTATGAAGTTCTGTGCCAAATTCACGAGAACCTGCTGTTGAGCTATGACAATCGGTGACCCTAACCACATGACTTGACGTGGCAGAAAGCTTTATGCTCGAAAAGTGGTTTAAAACCAAACTGGAGCAGTGCTGGCGAAACTCGAATGAAAGAACACTAAATGCATCAGTACCGGTGACTCATATGCCTCGAAGTTCTTTTCACCACGGAGAACGCTCGGGCTATGTTGATCCGTGTGTTAGAATAGCTGTTATTTAAGAAATGTTATGTTTTAACTGCGCCTATGTATAGGTTCCAGTGGCACCAAAGAGCCCCGCTATTGAAGTAAATCACAAGCATATTGCTACGCTTTAAGTAATAGGCGAAGGTTTGGTGGCACGAAGGAATGATTGCAACGAGGAACACATCGAACTCGCATGCTATACACTAGGATTTTATTCCATCGGAACAAAAGAGCCGTATATCGCACTGATATTATGTGATATTACCCGAGCAAAAATATCGATGTCAGAGATGCACTGCGAAGTTAATTTTTGAGCCTTTTATAAGAGAACATTGGGCGGTAAGTCAGTCAACCACTATAAATAAATAGTTGCCTTCAAGGGTATTACACATCCCTTTTTGAATACAATCACTGCGAGCAATACAACTGAGTTTGTTGAATTGCGGTACGAAACGACAGTGTTGTTAATCTGAAATGGACCCAAAAAACCCGCAGAAAATATTATATCTTTCTGGGCAACAAGTTTACGCGATAATTTCATTCCAGTGGTAACAACAGGTAAACATATCTCTTTTATTAGTGCATTTATTCCAACACAAGTGATTTAAGTGATCTATAAATAACCAAAATCACTAATCAAAACAGACAACACAACGCAAAAACATGTACATGAATCAGTTACCACTCTATCGGACAATAACAGCCGACAAATTTGTTTGGGAAGCGATCTTAGGACTTTTTCGAAATCGCACTTTGACGCCTACCTTTCTAACTCTTTTTCATGTTCAAAACGCATTTCCGCCTTCACCTTTTCTCTCGTTTGGGATTCCAATGTATCCAATTGTGCCCTGAGCTCAGCCAGCTCTTCATCTTTACGCTTTAACTGCGCGATCAGATGAGCCTCGCCCGATTTGTCATTTATTTGTTGCAGTTTCTTTTGATATTCCTGTAAACAAATTCACAAATGCAGTTTTCATGTGTTAGGTTGTTGTGTAAGTGATCAAAACTATCACTCGAACTTGTGCGCACAACGAAATATGCATCCATTCCGCGAAAAGTTAACTTCAGCCTGTAGTTGACTGAAGGACTACACAGAGCATTACGCCTTTTATAGTGATCGAATCATCGTAAACTATGACATCATGTAGTCGTCGTCAAAGTGAACTATTATCATGGTTATCCGAATGTAAACAGTGGTCTAATTTACGCCACCTGAAGTTGGTTGGAAATATGCGTCATGTAGACAAGACTGAGTTTTCGTACCAGTTGATGATGTGCGTTCTCCTTCTATGCAATGAATTTAGTCAAACAAAGAAAGGATTTGCAGAAAACCGCATTGCTCCCCACCCACAATTTACAACCAGTTGTGTTCCTTCCAGCGAACCTAAGTATGATTCTACGAAAAATCTTTTGAAAGAATATCATCAGTAACAGGGTCGTGTGAACGATGGTGTCTTGTCATCCAGTGTGATGGAATAGGGCTACACTTCACAGTCTAGTTAACTACTTTGATGATCGGCTTTACGTTTCTATCAGTACTACGAAAAAAGCAGTAATTCGTATGATTGTCAGTAAAGCATTAGGTATATCAATGCCACGCCCATAGATAAACCGGTCAATCTTTTTCACTGCCATTAGCTTGTGACCCGGGTTGGATTTTGAGGCTATTTAATGATGAGCTTCATCATACCTCGTTCGACAGAACAGGCATAGTGTTCAGTGATTTCAAATATGTGGCTCTACTATTTAAGATTTTCATTTATGCCTCGGTAGAAACAGAAAACAAAAATACAGAAGATCTACTCGCATAAGCACGCGTACGAGTTTTTAGAGTGAGCAAAGTAAAGAACCTTATGATTTCATTTGTTTAAATTTGACCAAATATGTTCCCATCAGAAGCAAAAGAATTCACCGAAGGTACATTTCCTTCCACTTACAGCTTACCATTTTCTGGCATTCATGGATAGCAAAGTGGAGTGAGAATGCGGGCTGAACACAGACAATAATAAATCTCTGCAACACACGGTGACTCATCCGTTGGCTACATTGCGATATCGTTGATCTGTGCATTCACACACTCCTATTTTCAAGGTAAACCAAACATGTTTTCTCGATTAGCTCTTTGTCTTATCAGCTTTTCACAAGTTAACTTAGAAATTCTGGTGTTTTTTCCAANTAAAGCGACGACTTTAGACCGGTGGTGAGCATCGGTGACTTGGTGGCGATCGTCTGACAACCTCCCGAGAGGGACAACGAGCAAATCGTGAACATGTTTAACTACTAAAATAACTGATCATACTTCGCTCGTTTGTCTCTTCGATGGTTATCACTAGGTTCAAAACAAGAGATACGCCTTTGAATTAAACCACAATCATAGTTCTTTGATAGTAGGTTACTTCATTTTGAGCGTAATCTCCTAGGGCAATCAACCCTTCTTTGTGAGCTCATTAACAGCACCCCCATTGCCTTTTTCACTAGAACACTACGGACGCTATTTGTGCGCTATCTCATGCCATGCACATCATAAACATCAAAAATAAAATACTGACAAACCTCGTACGTTTTCATCTTTGTTAAAGAAACACAAAGTAAATATTTCTTTTTCCTTTCTTTTTGTTTACGGGGTATATAAATTTACAATAAAATTTCAGAAAGAGTCCGTGGCCATACACAGGCTGCTTGGGGAATACAGAAAATGAGTATAGAAGTACAGACTTGTAACCATCATCTGGAAGCACCCATTGAAAGGTTTAATGACCACTTGGGGGATGCAAAACCCTGAACGCCCGGTTTAGCGCCACCACAAAATAATTGGGCATAACTGCTGCAGAATTCTAACGAACCAGTTGAAATAGCAGTATATTGCTCCCCGAGTTATTTAGTGGTATGCGATATATTAGAATTCCACGAAGAACCAATTTCCAAAAATTCATTCTCATACTACTAAAAGATTCATGAGCAGTGAGAACGTAAATTCTGTATAACAATGGCGGGTAGGGGTGGTCAGGTGGATAAAGTCATCCAAATAGTGATCTGGAATACCCGGATTCAAACGGCTCCACCTCTGTCCATCCACATTTCTATTCCATATTTCTGTACTTAATCAGACAGCTCTTATTTGGACTCGGCTTTCTTCCTGAAAGGTGGCTTTTAATTTGTATACTCAGTAAATGAAAAAAGAAGTAAAAAAAGACATGAATCACGTTTATTTATTTATTATATCAAACTTCATGGAGGGGCTTTGATTACGGTTAACTGAGGGTCAACCCTGTCTTTCTGCCCTCGTTGGAGCTGGGTTCCATGATCTCACTACCTGTTTTTCAAAGGTCCAACTGAACAGACTTAATTAGTTCATTTAAATCAGCCTTCATAGAAATTCAAGGACAATTTTAACGTGACTAACTTTCAACAAGAGAGCGAGGCCGTGGTTTTGACCCCGGACTAACCGTTACAGATCTATCATCGATAACCTCTAACGAGCGTGTAATTCGACTCTACCGGTTTCCGAGTGTGATTGATTGACTGAACTGAGGATTGTACCTTGTTATAAAAATCCGATCCGGTCACTCAAAATCAATATAACTTTCTCACACCACTACTTAAAGTTATCCGTGAATAAAATGTTAATCTATTAAACGCAAAATATTTTTAACATTAGTTGAATTGAATACCAGGATAAAATCCAAAGGCTTCACTGTGCTTACTATTATATGCCGTTGTTCTGCCTTTTCCAAATCCAGTTGAGCTTTGTGCTCCAACTGTCGAACAGTGCTCTCCGCCTCAACTCGTTTCTGCTCCAACTGAATTCTGTTTTCTTCAAGATGTTGCTTCGCTTCGGTCAGAGTATGGTCGATCAAACAGACGAGTTGTCGCATTTTTTCCCTTGAAATCAACAGAAGCTGAGCAACAAATGCTCTAAATGACGGGTTCTCGGAATGTAATTCGTTACCGCCCAGTACATGTTCGATACCTTCTTTCTCGGGTACGATAAACCTGCCAAGGTAATTAGAAACATGCAGTTGATCTTTTGGACAACAGGTCTCCAGCAGATAATTAAATTGTTTGAGCAGATTCGATGACCTCGTGTTGCAAAAAAGAGATTGTCATACAGCCTGGTTTTCACTTATCCATAATCATGCGAATAAATCACAATAGATTCCTAATCAGGGGAATTTTACATCGTACATTATGGGGACTGATTGCATCTCTCGACCGAGTGCGACATGCACAAAAACATATAAGGTGCCTTCTCAATTTGGTTTCAAGTAATCAAGGGAAATGAGCAAGCCAGTTTTTCCTACTTCTGCTGTCGCTAACATCCGATAGTGGATCTACATTGACAGTCTATCACGAACTCTATACAGGAGGTCAGAATGCCTCTATTAAGTTCACAAAGTGATACAACCCACTCTTCCTCTGTTCGCCCATGAAGGGTAGTGTTCACGTGTCCGTTTGAACAATCACCTGTTCAGGCGGCAAATGTATGTTATCCCATGGAAACATAAATGAGTGTGGACAGGAAGGAAGGGCAGATTTGGGCTCTTTATCCTTCACTCATAAACCGGCGAATCGCTTAGAAGTTTACAGTAAATGAGGCCTCGCTGCATAGAAAATCTTAGCCTGATCTCAGCCAGACGGCAAAGATAGATTTATTAAATTTTTCTGTTCGTTTAAAAATCTCTTTTTTGAGAGTAGTGGAGGATTTCATTTGATTACATAGCAGATTTTGTCATGTAAAGAGCAAAAGACTCGTGCACGGACAAGTGATAAAGCTCTAGACAGCTTATTCGACTTGATTGGGTGTTGCTAAATGATTTGTGTTAGATCGTGCTGGAACGAAATTCAAAGCTACCCGATCAACTACTCGGAGAATCGGATAGAATAATTGAGGTATACTCGTGAGGCTCAGGATTCTGTCCTCAGTTAGATCGTCGGATTCGCATTGCTAGTGAAATCCATTGGGGTGGAAACATATGTCCAGAGCGTCCCAGCTTCTTGGTTTACGCTTTGTTTGCTCCGCACACCACAAAGTTTACTGTCTTCTTATTTCAAAGAATCCCTTTGTTAACACAACGTTCCAGATACGCACTGTGTGCAGTCGAAGATCTTAGAAACCAGAGCCCCTCTATTTTTGTTTTCTCAATGCAATCTTCCTTTTTATGTCCGCCAGGTACGGAATCACAGCAGTACAACGTATTTGAAATGGATGTGCTGGCATTTCTAAGTTATCCTCCTATGATATATCTTGAATTTTCTGAATCTTCAGATCAATCGTTACAGCCATGCTAATCAAAGCGGTGGCTTTTTTTGAGTAGGTTGCTCTCGAGGAGTCCATGTTTAAAGTTTCATGTTAATTTGTTTTGCGGTTGTACGGAAAATAAAGCACTGGGTTCGTGGGAGATCAGTTCATTCTGTAAATATCATTTGTACTGTCAAATAAATCAAATACATCGGAGATCTGGCACTAATTTTATGACAGACTTTATGTTATTCTTGCACCTATGGCAGGAAATGGTAAATCCAAAGCTCTGATTGACTGGTTTAGAACTCACAAGAATTACAAATGGTGTGCTTACCTGATTACTGGTGAAAAAAGCGAAACCGATAACGCCCATAAAGAGAACTTTGTCCAGCCCTACAGATAAGACGTTACACAACTGGTTTCGTTAAAATCAGTTAAAACCAGTAGTTTTTCCATATATCAACAATAGATTATAATCAGAGTCTAACCAAAACATTTACCCTGAAGTAATTTCTTAGTGCAGAAATTAGTATTATTGTCATCTTAGTTCACAGCGTGATTGTGACGAATGCTTCGCAGCCAACAGAGGAAAGCCTTTAGCCACATTATTTTGTATTCTAAACCAGAGTATTGAAAAGACTTACAAATCTTTTCAAGTCACATATTCCTTGAGAGGCTGTAACTTTACACATAAGCAAAATCAAAGAGCTGGCTTAAATTTTATTCAATTGAGTAAATTTTGAATCCGAATATGTTTCTGCATTACATCTTTGTATATACACAACTGACGGTATCAAATAATTTTTTTACCTTTCTCCAAGAGTGGTTTCTGATGTTCCGTTCTCGTTAAAACGTGACGACCAATTCTCCAAAAGCACAGATGATTCTTTCACTAGCTCAGTCAGAATTTGAGAAGTACATTGTAAACCTTTCTCGAACGCTTCACTGTTTGACAAGCGTTCTCTATGCAACTCATCCGTGTGCTGACTCAGCAACTTCTCTTTGCTCTCAGCCAGTTCGGTGGCGTTCTGTGCGACTATTCGAGCGAATTTCTGTGAATATGAATAAATTGTCGGTAGTAATCAGCGACTGTGAAAGTCATTTTGAAAGACAGATTATGGTTAATTTCTGATGCCGTCATTTTTCTTCTTTGCATCACCCTGGGCTGGAATTTGGGATCTAGCGGTGGCGATCACACTCGTACAACCGAAAAAGACTGGAAAGATAAGTATTTATCCAGTCCTTAATTTTTGGCTTTCTGTAAGCAATATTAGATCCGGTTTCTATGAGTAATAAGATTAGTACATGGTGTTCCTGAATACAAAAGGAATAGAAATATGTAAATAAAAAGGTTTTACGGTATTATCTTACAGAACCATAAACCGCATTAGAACTTTTTGGTGGCATTTGGGTTCAAGTTCAACTAGCATTCTCTAACTACGGGATCACAAAAGAGCTTTAGTAATGTGTAAGGTTAGAAGTACCAGTAGTAATTTACCTGTGAAATGGTTTCACTATCCATCTTCTTTCGTGTAAAACCTAATTGATTACAGAATCTAAATTTTTAAAAAGAACGGATCTCGAATGTTAGAAAGATTAGTTGGTGATTGTGAATTTTTTTGGTCGAAAAAAATTTGAATTCAATCGAAGCGCAGCTTCCTTTAGAGATTCAAATTTTCATTAGAATTAATCTGAAAAATCAGATGGCTTGCAAATGATTTTGAAACACTTTCGGGAGTTGTACCAGCTAGTTTTCCGAACCCATGTTGATGATGGATACGCTCCTTTAAAAAACGCCATCATGTTATTCTAAATCTTTCGCATTTTTATAATTCAAAGATAGCATTTCGGTAGACCAAGAATGTAGTGAATACGGTGATTGGTAAGCGACAACCGAAGAAAATTATTTTGTTTATCCACCCGGCGCCTGGATATCAGGCAATATTCGACTTCGAGTAAGCTATATTCCAAATTTGTCGCCTGCATTTCAGCCTTTATGATGACTACTCGTGAGTAGTACGCAAGCAAGTGACAAAATTAAATGATGAAGCACCGAAAAAATGGATGCCAATGCACCGTGGTTGAGCATCACCACGACGTACATGCGTTCTTATGTGGAGGGCTACAGGAAACAGCGATCGACTGTAGAAATGTGAGTGTTACACGCTCCAGTGATTGAACTTTCGCTGCCAATCACACAATTCTGTGTGAACACCTCTAGACCAAAACACTGAAGGAAATCAACCTCGGTATTAATAGGACGCAATTCACGACCGTACAGAAAGAGCAGATGGTTTGTATGATCACCCCAATAAACTGCTTTACTCTGGAAATTACTTTCCGGAGACTACGAAACGGGTATTGACCCTCAAATTAAGGCTACTATCAAAGTGCACACCGTAACTCTCCATGTGTGTTGAGTGTTTTAAACGTCCCTGACTTGCTGGGTAATTTACAGTCGTTCAACACTCATTGCGATTCACGTCTCGTAATTTTTTCGACGAAATCGATGAATTTCAAGCAGTTCACGTCCTCTGAACTAGAACATGGAACAATGTTTGCCTAGAACCTACTGTGCATCAATATTCGTTGTTTGCAACCTTTCGGTAGGTCTCTAGGAGTTAACGTTGATTTCCACGAATGATATCTGATCAAATCATAAGTCTCCTACATGCAGCTATCATTACACATGGGTGCGAGTGTGCGGCCCCCATACACACTGTTCATGAAGCTAAAACCTGATCCATGAGTAAAAGATCGCCATATCGATAAACGTATTGTGTGACTTATAGGTCACATGAACTGGGCTACCTAATGAAACGATGGGAATTTCAGCGACAAGAAAATTTTGAGTACCAAAGGCTCTAATAGACTCTTGTGCCACTGGCATGAGTTTTGTAAGATCAAGGTGAGATTCAACCGATGAGCCTATCGGGGGAATCGTTTACTGGGTGCAAGAATTTCAACTGTCAATTCTCGAAGCAAATCAGACAACTGCGTCTTATGTGAAAGCCCTGGACAGTTTTGTTCGCCTCACGGTTCCAGGAAATCGTCCGGGAACCGATTTATCCAACACAATTACACAACTATACTTACAGCTCGTCTTTCTATGAAGCAAGTACTTCACTGGAACATCGGGATATTAGTTTGGCTACTGCACTTTCTGGATTTGAACCCCAATGAAAATATCTGGGGTCTACCTCCCAGGATGGCTTATGCGTGTTATCAGGTATTCCATACGGCCTGCAAATTAAAGACAATCCATCCTTAAAATAAGAACACTTACGGAGTTCAGACGCTCAAAATCTTAACTGAAAGCATGCTTCAGCCTTATGTTTTAGTCTCGAATAATTAGAGCTGGTACGCTCAGTTATCCTGTGTTTACTTTCATCAATTTCCTAGGGCAGAGTTCATCTCGTTTCACATCACTTTAACAAATTTTCAAAGATTAATCAATTTAGTAAGAACATAAGTAATGCGTATGAGCTACGTCTTTACCATACCAACGTTACTTTATTTTAGTGTGGAAAAATAAGACAGAGTTTGTTTTGCACATGAAACATCNTGGCTAAACCGATTCATACTTTGGACAGAAGAAACCTCCCCTATAAAGTTCGAGGTTATTTCAATCCATATCTCGATCATTCAAGTTTGATACCAATCATTTAATCATAACTGCATCAATCATGATTGAAGGAATTCATATAATTTAACCCAAATCTAGAAGGAACGGAAAGGTGATTTCACTAGTTTCATCATTTCCACACACACCAATGAAAAAAGTCGGCAGAGGATGGTGAACTAATGAAGAATATTTGCGCAATCGACTGAAAATAATTAACTGTTTTATGCATCGGGATTGCCAAATTTCCAGTTAGAGTCGTTTTCTGCGGTGGAGATAGAGACCAAGTGCTTGGACCAGGGACAAATTATGAAATTACCTTTTGCACACAGTGGCTATTATAAAATAAATCGTGAAAGCTTTCTTGGGAATAGATTTATTTGAACAGAAAGTGAGTGAGCAGGTTGATCCTGATCTCATTCTTGTCTGAAATCGGTGGTGACTTTCACCCACAAAAAACAATACTGTTTTTCTCTTAAAGCATTTTCTCATCATATTAACTTTTCAACAAGGGCCAACAACTATCTCCCCTCTGCACAAAGTGCAAAATTGTATGTTATCTCTGACCGTTTTACAATAATCACGCTTAAAAAACATGGGGAATATGAAGAGTAAAGGAAAAAAACTAAACCCCGAACAAATGCATTTACGGTGTTATAGTTCCAAATGACGGTGCTCGATCGAGGACAGTTGTTTATGGAGAATTACAGATGGGACATCACTAATTTGGCATACATAACACAAAAATCTCATCAGAACCATACCATTGCAGTTCCTGACCACACAACGGATAATGACTGTAGCAATCTATAGTTATTCTTTGAGGTACAGCAATTTGCCCTCGGTGATCTTGTTAATTTTTGATCGTTGAAATAAATTGTCAGCTATGCTGTCTACTACTCACAACTGAGTAACACCTCACAACAATGGTAATCAAAATGTGCAAAACCGTGTTCATCAAAATCCTGCACTGATAAATTTTGCTGCAATTCCTTTACCGAGTACCCTCGTGATTTTTAATTTTATCAATTACTGGTGAGTGTCTCTCCAATCACTTTAGGAAACACTTAACAACCTGGGTAGAGCAGATAACAAACAATCGGTTTATATGAATCCAAAATATGCCTCCAAAATATGACGCTGGTGAGTATGCTGCCATTGCCTAATGGATAACTGAGCATTTTCTCTGAATTCAAGGACACCTCGCTAGATGTGAGGCAAAGCAGTAACCTTGTCATCGATGGTAATGGAATAGTGATTTGACTAAAGACATTATTTCTCTAAATACGAGAGTTTAATTAAGTGGAAGCATCTCGTTCCAAATTAGTCAGGTCACTTTTTCCATTTATCCGAGTTGCATCACGTACTTATAAAGACCCACTTTTATTTTGGTCAATGGAGTATGTCACTCAAGTGACAGAAATCAGGATCACCGACTAGGAAGCGTTTCAAAACTGAGAAAACCCATATGAAGTGGTTTGAGAGATTTCTCATTAGCAGCAATTGCACACAATGGAAACAGTATAATTTGCCATGAAGGAAGCAGGAATCTGGCAACTAAAAGTTTTAGTGTCCGGATGGGGGTCTGCTAACACATGAAGATAAGTATTCTTGACAAAGGTAGCCAAACACATACCTTAATGGGTCAACTATCCGGATTGTTGTATAATGAATTCTACAGAACGGAAAGGATTGAAATAAACTTGGATCACACTATACTGCTACCCTAAAAACCCAGAACTTATAAGCGACGTAGATATTTCCGTCAAATATCTTCTATCACCTATTTACTACAATTTTTAACAGGATGGAAAATACCAACTTCGTTTCAAGAAAAACCACCAGATACGAGACGGCAGTTTAGTGCTCTTCGTTGATCATCCCAACCGAACTCGAAAACATTCAAAATACATTCACATGTGAGCGATCCATGAATCTCGGGAAATAAAATCCAACTAAGAAACCCTGAATAGAGTTTCTGTGAACTTTCGTGTCTAAATTCATTTCTATTGTTTTATTAAGGGTAGAAGGCCTCCACAAACTTAGAGGAACCGAAATTTCATTCTTTTTATTTATTTTATTATCGGCTTGTNCTTGTGGAGGAATACAGAATCTTTATAATTGTCGATTGGAATAAATAACTGCTGCAACCCGCCCACTTCCTTTATTTACAATAAGGACATAAGTCCTCTGAGCTCCCTCAATCTTGATTTGCACAGTTATAATTCAATGTCCAGTGTTCAAGCGACATGACGTGATCGAAACTCCACATATTGTTCACTAATCATGCCGCGCGCCACAGGCCGAAATTTTTCTTCCCCAAAGAATGAAGCAGACGCACACAGGAGTTCCTTATTCAGTTGCTATGACACCGTATTTTTCCACCCAGAGATGAATAGCACTTTATATCAATATCAATCCAATCAGACGGTGGAATTTTCACCGATTGAAAGAAATGTTCAAGACCGTGCCACACGGTTCAGTGGATGTATGCTTTGGTGTTCACACAGAATTGTGCGATGCGCAGTGAAAATGCAATCACTCGAGGGCATAACATTCGCATTTCCGCAGTCGATCGCTGTTTCCTGTAACCCATCTCATACGAAGGCATACACGCCGCGCATGAGTGCGAGGAGGTGCATTTGCATTCGTTTTATCAGCGCTTTGCCAATCGCTTTTTTCATTTGCTGGCCTACTACACACGAGTAACCTTGAGCTTTACACAAATGAGAGAAACAAACCTGGAATACGTAGATTTTTCAAACCAAACGTTGATACTATCTTTTTAATTTTCTAATCTACCATTAAGTATCGGAAAACCTTTTTCTGCAAATTTTCTTCAATAAATCAGCCTTACTCACCTCATCATTTTTACAATGAACCTTGAATAGCTCCGCTTCATGGGACATCTTCATACGTTCGATTTCCAAGGTACACGTGAGGAACCTTCGGTCGCAATCTGTGCGATATTCTTCGAAATTCTGAAATCGTACGTTGATAAGTATATAAGTGCATTTTTAAGACGAGAATAAGTCGTTTTCATCTCCGGTTTTAATCTAAGAATTATGAGCCCCCAGAAAGAAAGAAATGGTACAATTTTCTACTAGAAGCATTGCGCTTATATACTTATTTTGTGATTCGGGAGATCAACTCTAAAACCATGTATGACGCTGAAATACCACATGTAATTCACTGAATTTCATTCATTTTTAAATCAAATTCAATGCTCACTTTTCGAACTTTTTCCGCTTCACTTCTTTCTGAGTTTGCACGTTCACGTTCTTGTTGCAATTCTTGACGGAGCATATTTCCTAGTATCTCCACTGATTCGTTTGTCTCATCGGGGGGACAGCAACACTTGTGCGTAGTTACCGGTCGCAGCTCGGCTAGTTTATTCATCACCGCTTGGTATATCGACTGTTGCTGTTGATGGTGTTGTTGATGTTGCTGCTGTTCTTGTTCGTTTAAATTGGTTCTAGCCAACAGTTCATCCATTTTCTGATTTAATTCACGGAATTCCGCAAGGGCGTTGGCAAATTCACATTCTTTATGCTGTCGAGTATATCACAAGAGAGTGCAATTTATGCAGGAATAAATATCTATATGTCATTCATGTAATTTCATATGTTAAAATTAGTTCACAACAATGTCTGTGAGTGCATATTTATGCATTACAATCAATTGTGGAAACATCCTTTACCTTTGATCCATTTGAATATAACAAGTAACACAATATGAACAGAATTGATATTGGCCATCAATTTCGCGTGCTCTCAATCAGCTGTCTACACACATTAAATAGGTCAAATTTTTATCATAAGAATACCATATATGGACATTTGAAATTACATGGGGTCAAGCAGAAGGCACTGGGTGGTTGAGTCATTACCAAAGTTATTTGAGTATGGGTAAAAGAGAAGGAGGGGGATGTTAGCATAGAAACAGTTACGTCATGGGAAGCGATTAGTAATGGTGGAAAGAGAGTTAGACATGGTTACGTAATACGAAAAAAATACAACCAGAAATGAATTCAAATGGACGCAGAAAGTCAACCGAGTAAACAAATTGTTGAATTAAGTAGGTCAAACGGAGTTTAGTAATAGGAAAATGAGAAGTGCGAAGTGTCAACGATGATGTAAGAGAACGGTTGAGATGATGGGAAGGAAAGGGGAGGAGAATTACCATGGGAAGTCTCAGAATCTGAAACCTGTATATATGTTACTGATAAGGGAGAATACTTATCTGAACAAAAGGTGAAATTAAGTCTTATCTGGACTGAAACTTGGAATTGAATTTTCGGACAACAGTATCCAGTGAAAGTTGTCCTATATCCCCATCTTTGTCTTATATCATTCGTATCATTATGTTGAACTCCTATGCGATGAATTTTGAACAGAACAATTAAAGAAAACCTTCATGAAAGACCGAACACTGTGAAACAGACTTCTATCAGGGAATGCTTCTGCAAAAATGAGTCAGTGGACATATTGAATAACACAAGTATACAACAAGCTTTATAGCCGGACGGTCTTCCTGTCCCCAGAGCATGCTGAAATAATGCAACAGTTTATCACTTTTCAGTAATTTCCATCGACCCATTCCGACCGTGTAATTTCAGATGCTACAAACATTCACTGTCTCTGACGCCTAGCAGATACGCAACTGATCAGTACGTAGTTATGCCGCGTTTGATGCCTCGCAATCATGATTGGTGGAGCGTGATGAAATGCTACACGTCTATTATTCAATGCGAAAGTTCTGATCACCCAAAAAAAAACATATTTAGAACGAATCGCATTTAGTTTATCTCAGAACAACTGTGCACTCTTCATCGCTTCTCTGTAATGATTGTAGTAGTAGTAGTATTAGTAGTAGTAGTAGTAGTAGTAGTAGTAGTAGTAGTAGTAGTAGTAGTAGTAGTAATATGCACGGAATTTGGAACACGAACCACGTAATACGAACCACAGGACACGAATCAAGGATCACCTATCACGGACTGGATTACGGAAGCACTGAACCGCAATGACACCAGCTCGCAATATCTCACATGACAAAGAAGAGAGGAAAAGGTCATAAGAATAGTACTTCGTAGTTCGTTTATTGGAAGAAAGGAAGGCAATTAACTAATATGTACAAAAGAAGATCATTGGTTATCTAGGCTTCCACCAATCGTATTGCAGTATTGCTTGCATAATTCTTGCATTGTACATCGGATCCGGAACAAAGAATTTTGCAGTCTTTACATTTTGTGCGTTTGGAAGTGTATTGAAATGTGGAAAGTATACTATCTACGAAGTCAAATTGACAAAGCCATCACGAAGAATGAAGTACTTTAACCAGATCAGTGATGCAAAGTGAGCTAGGACTAGTTGTTCCTAATGATACAGTGAAAAAGAGGACATTAGTTGCATCATAATTCACTAAAGATATTCCGGCCGTGAAGTCAGCGTTAGTCTGAATCAATAATACCTACTTAAACTTCATGGCAAGCAGGTCTAGTTGCAGCTGTTTTGACCTTTTTCAAACACTTCTTATGCATGCCAACGTAAACATACGCTCACACAGAGAAAACAAACATCCTAGACAAGAAATGTAGGTTAGAAAGAATCCATAGTTGACTCATGGCTGAGAGAAAACCATATCAGAAGGGGAAGTTTAACGGCCCGGATCCGACCAAAATAATGACGTATCCTCATAGAAGCGCCACTTTTCAATGCTCAATTTTTTATCCCAGTAAACTGGTTTGAGTTCCACCACAGAAAGTGTAATTTTGCTTAAAGCTTCAGTTTGCGGTTCATAAAACGTTCAGTTATCCTTCCTTGTGTCGTCTTCCAACTCTCTATAACGGAACCGAACGATTTCAGGTTGAAAACAGTCTAGGTAAATAAAATTATTTTTGCAAAACGGTTCTGTCCAGAAGATTACCGAGCATACCAAGCCTTGATTGAAAGATGATTAACTAAAAGAAAGCTTATGTATCATACAAAACAAAGAATTCCCTTTTTTTAAACTTCTCATTTATTAATACAATGAACTTACTTCTTAAAATCGAAGCTATCATTGTCATAAACGCATAAAACAAGACAGTGGATAAAGTTTGAGGGTTACAATAAGAGCAGTGAATAGATTTCGATGGGCCTCTCTAATTGTACCTCGAAGAGCTCGCTTACTTACCCGCTGCACTCTTTTGATTGGCATAATATTTTGTCTTCTAAATCAACACTCATTGTGTAAAAATCTCATTTTGCATTTCTGAACACTTCAACAGCTGCCCTGTAAGAGGCGAACGTTAAGGATGTATACCCCCCCCCTCCTTATTGCCACTCAAGGCCACGTTGGCTTACCTGCGAAGTTTTAAAAACTTATGTAATTTTTTGTCTATCATAATAGATCATAACTAGTATTTCCTGGCTACGTATCAAAAAGTTGATTTTGGTCGTTTTTGTTTCATTTTGTGACCTTGAAATTATGACGACCCGTTTCAACCTGCATAAGCTTTTGAGTTATCCCACTCCCACCCTCTACTCCCTATCGGTTGTATTTAAAAACATTATCCTCAATTAGGTGGACAATTAATTCATTTGAAAAAGAACACCCATGAATAATAACAATGCAGTCAATGGCAGTGTTGTGTTCCAAATTAGGTAGAAAGATGAGTACACAATGAATGGGACAACACGTTTATTGTAATTGACAAATATGTAGCCGGTTCGCAAACCGGGGAACGAGTGGGAACAGACAGCTTGTAGGAAGGCTGGCAGGCCGACTCCGGTTCAAGCGTCGCACGACATGCGAATGCCGTCAAGTCAACATTCAGTCAGTTAATCGATCAATCAATCATTCTAGCCGCAGTCATGTATGCCAACCGAATCAGTCATTTCTAGATCACAACAGACGGAAACTCCACTAATTTGTTTGGGTCATTCAAACTTTGCAATACAATCCAATGGTTACAAAAAAATGAGGTCAGATGTTATGTTCTGCTTTGATCTCATTTACAGAGCGTGATGTGACCTATATCAATTTCATATGGAGAAAGGTCACGTGAATTGACAAAGTAGCCACAAAAACGCCTAAACGTCTACCTCTTCCCTTACCCCCATCAACCCCAAACTGATGACTCTTAGTTCAGCTGAAGCAGATCATCATATTCCACCAAAAAAACATCCAAATGTTGATTAATACTGTGCGCTTTAGTAATTCTTATTTTTCGATACGCTGGTATATCATACGCTGTACATACGCGTAACTGAGGTCCATGCTTGAGGTCGAGGCTCGTAATGTTTTCCCAATTGAACGAGTAGAAAATGGCCGATGCTGGCAAAAGATAATATCTGATCAAAGTGCCGTAGCTTTAAATTATTCCCGTGGTCTCTATTTAATGCTGAAAAAAGCGGGCATGATAATCGGTTTTCATACCAATGATTGTATTCCAAAAATATCTGCAAGCTGAAAGAGCGGACCGCTTGTGAACTAATTACAGCGTTATTCAAAACCTTGTAGTTCGGCTGGTGATTTTACATGAGCAACATCCAAGCGTGAGTTCAAACTCCAAGAAGGTTTGTGAGCTTTCACCAATTGGTACGCAAAATGTCTCCAAGTCCTCCAAAATGAAACTCAGATCAGAGGAAAAATAGGTGCAACGTAACTGAGGCAATCCTGAAAAAGTGGACGAAAACACTCATTGATTACCCATAGAAATTTACTCAGCCAATGCTTGCAAAAGAAACAACATGGTTGATTGAATATACATAATTTTCAAACGATTTTTCATTGATAGCACTCAGTAAAATCACAAATCAACTATTTAGATTATATATTCTTCACTCAAAAGGTGCATCAAGCTGGACTAAGTTTTTAATGTGTTACCTCGAAACATAAAATAAAGAGTTTATTCATTCACCTCCAGCATTTTTTGAAGTTCAACAACGCGTTCCATGTAACACGACCGGATTTCGCTGGCAGATTCTTTTCCATCCCGAGCGAAGCGTTCGGACAGATCCGCGATCTCACGCATGTGTTTTTCGTTCAATTGAATAATTTCCGCATCCTGAAGATTAACACAGAATTAGGATTACCGGTTACTTTAAACGTTCCCAGACTGATTAATGCAACACAGTTACTTGTTTTCAGTCATTGGTAAAGTTTATTAGAAAGAATAGCGCATTCTGGACGCACACGGCTTGCAGACTCCGATCTTTAAATGTTTGCCAAACTTGCACTTTTAAAGGATTCTTCAATGGCTTGCAAATTCACCGCATCTGATCATTTTTCATTGTGACAACAGAAAAGTGAAGAACTTTATCCAATTTAATAATAAAATTTGTCGTTCAAAGAAAAAAGAAACATTCTTTGGCTTGCTTGAAAGTAACGGAATGCTAAACGGACGGTGGTCATAACCGTGTGCGAATGGCTCTATCAATTCAGAGTATCAAGCTTGGATTAACCCATTGGATTGTGATAACCATCGACCGGGTAACTTAACGGTAAGCGTTTGTAGTTCCGACCCAAATGTTCGCAGTTCCAATCCTGACAGGCAAACAAAAAGTACACACTGCTAACGAGTCCCTAACAAAACGAAACAGCTGTCCAGTGCTTTTTGTCGGTCATCACAAACATTGTCCATTGCATTTGAATACATTTACCTATTAAGGAATATACGATCTCTCGAAATTGAAACTCACACACGAGACCATCAAGGGTGTATCAAATGAGCAAATCCAAGCCTAATACTTTCAATGTGAAGCTGTTTCTAAGCTTCTGGGTCTATTTGTCCACTTCAATGCATCGACTCAATAATGAGTCATATCACTACATACTTTAGATCACCGGGTACTTGATGAAACTGTTTCAAAATTTTCGATGAAGCCCATCAAGGTTCGTTTTACTGTAAGATCATCCCAATTTTTTTCAGTTAATGTTTACATTGCTCTAGATTTCACAGAGCAGGCGAAGTTACTCTACTCTTGACCCCTGGTGCGCAATGGCATTAACAGTTTTCTATTTTATCTATCATGCAAAGTTTGTATAGCTCTCTATCATCTTAAGAGATGCATACTTCCACAACTCTCGGTGATGCGTTATTTCCATGGTAAGACGAATGGAGCAGGAATGAACACACTTTAGCCAACAGAATTTTATAACAATTTAAGGCCGAAAATGTTTCACATTGAATTGGATTCAAACAATAATGTGTAGAATATTGTGACTTCAAATTCATTTGTCTCGTACGAATTGATTATTCACACCTGTTTACACATGCACAAGTATTCCTTAGTTATCGGAGTATTAAAATTCCATCAAACTGAAGGATGTGGTTTCATTATGGCCACCTTTTTCTCCTTATGCAGCATCAGAATGAATTTTGCTCGGACAATCTTGAGGTTATTCTCAAAAATATCACTCGTGCTGACTGGCTGGTAGGTTACTCTCAACTGCAATCTGCCGTCTTAATCATCCGTCCTGTCATTGTCGGATGCCTACATACGTTCTGTATTCACCAAAAACCAAAGGCACTCATACGTTCTTGCTTCTCTGTATCACACCCATGCTTATATGATTGAAATTAAACATCCTAACTTAAATCGCATGTTGTGTAAACTTGCGTGTATTGGTGGGTTCAGTTTGTGATGACAGGACAGAGTATTCAGAAATAAGAAAACCGGGTGTTTGGGTTTCCTACACAAAAAGTCCCCATGCGGTGGATTCGAAATAATTTACTTGTACTCACGCAACGATATTGATTGTGTATCTTTTTTGTGTTGTTCTTAATTATCTAAGCATAAAGATACCTGTTAAACAAAGGCAATTATAAAGTTCTGGTTTGCACACAAACATTACTGCGTTTTTCCTTGACTCATTTTCATACTTCCTTAATCCTCTACCAGAAGACAATTTGCACATTATTTTGAGTGATTTTAACTGTGCTTCAACCTAATCTGTCCCTGTATTTTGTATGACTAATTAGTGTGATTCTTCTGGTGCAGGTAATTGGGTTTTATGATGCAATTAACTCCAATCATTCCACATTTCTCTACTTCAATCCTCTTGCTGCGGTCTGTTTCTCTCAAAAACTAAGATCTTCTCCCTGTCATTTTTTACTCTTACAAACAAACCTAACTAACTTTTGTCTCTGGAACCCTCCACGTAACAGCATGCTGTCTCTTAGAAGGTTCCTGCCCCACGCAGTTTCAAAATTTTCCTTAGAATTTGTATTAACATAAAATGTTAAACACTGTGTTTTACATGTGTCCCGACTTCTATGTGGGAAAAATTCAATACAAATGATCTTTGTTGTGGATATATACCCAAAAAGGTCAAATTCTAATAGGCCCAAGTGGATATTTTGGTTATCAAATACGTCAGACACAATTGACAATCACAAATCTCAGACCTTTGTTTTGGATCAATTGGGGGCTTGAAACCAAATTTTTCAACTTGGATCTTCTTGAATATGATTTGTCTCAGGGATATATATATATATATATGAGTACAGATAGTTGAAAAGGAAGAACCATTCTCGCCTATTCTACTCAAAGGGAATAGACTAATAGAAATCGTGAAATATTGTACGTTCAATGTCATCGCTACCTAATTTTCGCGGCACATATGAGAGTCGCAGCGAAGAACAACTAAGCGATTGTTGAATATGTTAAGGATAGACTGCCTCCTCCATCCGAATGGTTTCTCCTTATCAGTTTACTTGTACTTGTAGTGTTCGTTATATTGAGCACACTACGATGGGTAAGTCTATGAGAATGTATGAGTATTTTCCATCCACTTATCGAGAAGTTGCAACCAAGAACTTGAACTCAATTATTCAACATCCACCCAACAGTAGACAAAGGACTGACCCATGTACAATGTTTACAAGTTTATTCACAGTAACCAACGACCACACCAAAGGATTGCGTCAGAAGGTACTGACGAGTGCAAAATCATGGAATATAGGATTGTGATGTCAAAATTGTGCGCCGACCGTGGTCTGATCAGAGCGCTACCTATTACCATAACCATAAATTAGTTGTCCCATACTTCTCTCTAGAGACCGGCCTCATTTTTCATTCCTCTCATTTATTAACTTTTGATTCACACTCAGATAACTGTGTTATTTATTCCAGACTGATGCGTTTTTTTATTTAAATATTTGATACACATTTTCTCTCTGCTTTTCCTGTTCATTTCTTTTCCCCACACATACATACGTGCATTCATACATACATATATACATATACAGTCCTGCAACAGCAGCTTCGAACATTCGGTGATCTATTCAACAATCGAGGTATATGTGCAAATTCCTGAGGTGATTTACCAAAAGGAAATTTCTTTCCGTTCTCTATTTGATTTAAGAATGAAAGATTTGTGTACGATGAACACAGTACTTGAAGCGCAGAATTCTTCCGATGGTCTGCAACTTACTTTTTCTAATATTTTCTGACGAATAGCAGCCTCATGATTGTCAGTCCATAACCTTTCTTTTTCACTCTGTTGAAAGATCAGATTTGTATTTTCTGTACTGAAAGGTTAACGGTTCATAATGGATTCAATTAGGGCCATAGAACTAGGAATTGAAAATTTAGGATCACTCGTTTATAGTTGGACATTAGGCAAGTCATAACTTTTCAGAACACCATTTTCATGAAATTAGTGATGGTGGATGAACATTATTAATATTAATCTGTAAATCGGACGCAGAATAGGCGCATAAACCCCAAATCAAGGATATTTCCAGTCATTAGGAAAAAGGTTCCCGCCTTTGGGTTCAAATTAGACTTGAATTATAAAGAAAAGAAGATGCTCGTGGGTCAATGAAATTAAAATATGACCTTGATTTGGACAAAACGTAAACTTAGAGCAGCTCCTGAATACAATAATCAATGTTCTGCCTGTGACTATCCTCTCCTTTACTCAAATACAATCACCTTGAAAATGTTCAATATGTCTTTAAAGTGCTCCCCATACCACTTCGAATGTTTTATCCATTGCGTCGAATCAATTAGTCTGTATTGATGTTTAACCAAAATCGGGTTAACAAGAAAAAACAGGTAAAATACCGAAATGTTTTGTTTATCTCAGAAGAACGCGACAGATTGAGTGGGAGCAACTATCGCACCGCGTACACAGTGCCTACCCAATTTTATCAGACTTGCAGTACTTACATCTACCAATTACATCACTATCACTTCAGACGCAGAGGCCAACGCACTAGCCAATCACGTAGTAGTGGCAACAATTATGTGCATTGTCTGATATCAAGTAATTGCAACTGGTTTATCTAGATGCCTGAAGTGTGTTAAAATATAGTGTGCGCTTCTTGTGCGGAACGGCAGACCCGATCGCGCGGTAATAGATATATATCACATACTGATCATTCACAACGGGCCATGCATGGTACCCTTACTAATTAGTTCTTGGCATTTTCGCTCCACTACCAATATCAAGGAGAGCATCTGAAGTCTTCCTTCCACAACGATACACTCATCTACAACCATATCTCAGGCAGGCTGTATCCCTATTTCACACGTCAACCATCACTAACACACTTTCGTGTCGCTAATTAGAGCCTACAACCAAGGATGAAGTAAATTGTCTGTATTTTCTCTCATCCAATGTTTCTTTGAATATGCTGTTCTGTTAAACTTTTGCCGTCTATCAAGTCTTGTTCAGTGTTGCACTTGATTGTCCGATGAACTGTTATGTATTTACGATTTCATGTACCTTTTGCGTTTCGCTAAAATCCTTTACAGTACAGTAGTTTCATCATAGCACAGCGTAAATACAAATGATTTCGGTTATCCCTTTTCTGAGGCATGAAGCTCAGACAAATCAAGTCCAGCAGGTAGTTCAACTCTCCATTCCTCAGTAGTACCACTTATTCTTGTATACTCGACATTGAACAAATCCCCATGGCTTCCTCAGAATGAGAAGACGCCGTCCCTTTTCTAAAAAGGTGTATTTGTTTGCCAAACAAACCCCTGCAAAGTACACTCAATTACTGCAGCTTTTTACTACTGCCTGCACGTCAAAAAGAGCTAAACTCCCGTGGTCCGCATTTAACGAACTTTTTGATTTGGAAGAACAGACGCACAAACCAATCTAAACCGTTTCTGATCAGAAGCTGGAATTTACTTGGTACATATACGTCGATGTATCGAAAATTTACAATGCGGTTTACTAAACGATACTATTATCCGTTTCTGTCTCCATCATGGGTTCACCGTATTTACAGATCACAATTCGGGATAACGCATTAAGGGGCCTCACCCCAGCTGAATAGATAGTTAGAATCTCCCAAACCTTATCACACAGAGTTTTCGAAATACATAGGAAGGAAAAAATTATCGAAATAACAATTTTATTTCGTGCGCGGAAAAATTTTTACTTTGGCCTGAACCATAAGAGGATTTTTGATAAATCTTTACGATATATGAATATTCTATTCCGATAAGTATTGTTATAAAATAAACACAAGGTCATGCGGAAGCAATTGCATCTTAAGGACCTCTAAGTTATTGCATGTAGTTTTACCTTTTCTGACCATTGTCAGCATTGCACGTAGACCAAACCCATTGACATTCGAACCAAAGTACCGAAACGTTTTAGATCTATTTGCTAAATGCCTAAAATGTCTAGACCCGTTCTCAGAAGCCACATTTTTGTTACCCGGTCGCAATAGGGCTTCGATGAGAACTAGTATATCAGACAGTCTGTCGTTGTCTGAAGAACGTCATTAAATATGACATTTGATAGCGTTTATTCTATATTCTGAAAGTACAATGGTGTTCGATTGTGATGCACTAAAATAGTTTCTTTTTGACTGAAGCCATTTTTATTAAATTTATCAACTATCTCATCACTTTAGATATGAACAATAAGTTTTCCCCAGTTTACTTCGACCTACTTAGTTTCTAAGCTGCTCGATTTTCAATTAAACGTGCGTGACCTTAGTCGCCAAGAGACATTGTGCATTAGAGGAGGCATAAGTGTAACATGTAATGTAGCACAAAATAGAGAATGAATTCATAACAAAGTCGGTAGATTCGATGCCGAGGAGACTTGAAAAAGTTCTAAAGAATAAAGGCAGGCCAATCGACTATTAGTGTACATAAATTTTGCATCTTAAACATTATCAATACTAATTTTTATAAATAAAAATTGTTTTGTTCTCTTTAGTTAGCTCCTAACTCATCACAGTCCAGGTCAACCACCACTGAAGAACCGGGATTATCCGCTACATTCTGAACAATTCTATCTGCGGGGTATAAACTAATCACAAAGATCACTGCTCTAAAGACTCATCAAGACTTGTTTATTGTTATTTGGAAATAATATTTACTTCAGCATAAATTTTTTTTGCCTTTATGAACCCTCAAGTGTTTCATATGGACCCGTTTCTTCGGTCTCGATTAGACCTGTAAATCAGGGTGCACTGACTTAACTATGCTTGTTCGTATAGCCAGCGCACTGCCGTGCTAGAAAGCATTTTTATCGATGACTTTTGACTACAGGCGATATTAAACAAACCAATGTACCGTTTTCTTCAAGAGTTATTTCTTTAACAATGCCAATCAATATTTTAAAAAAGATTCGTCTTTAAAAATTGCTTCCTATAGGTGAATGGTCCTTGATATAAAAAATGAAGTATTGAATAACTGTTTTGTAATGAGATTTACCGTAATTTTTCCAGGTCGCACTGTAAGCTCAACAACTTGCGGTGCAAATCTTCCACTTCACGCTTCATCTCTACCTCTTTCGCTGCCTGTTCCACACAATTGGACTGAAGTTTCCCGATGGTCATTCTCTCACTTTCAATAATTTGTTTTTCACGTTCCGCATACTCCTGAAAAAGTACATCAAAAATTGATTGTTTTTTAACACTTTTTAACGTGACGAATACTACAATAACCACTATTAGTACTACTGCCAATGCTACACTATGCCCATGTGAACTGTGAATTCAGAATGTGTAAATCAAGCTTAGATCTCTTAGAAGTGGTTTCTTTATGTTGTTAAACACTGCCCACCTCACTCACCTCTTTTGCGGCAACCAATTCTCGGTCACATTTTTGTCTGGTGGATTCCAACTGATGCTCCAAATTCTCACGTTCCCCTTGCAATTTCAGCATGCGGTCCTTCAGTTCGCTGTGTTCCGTGTTCATCTGATTTATTCGACACATACTCTCCTCAAGTTCCTGATATAAATAAATAATAGCAAAATATCTCGGTGAATCATTCTTGCCTTGTGTTATTTTTGCTTTTAAACATTAATTATGGAGATGGATCAAATAGCCAACTTTTTACACATTCCCTAAAGGAGCATCTTTTACCGCTATGCTGGGCTCCACTTTTTCAGGAATCCAAGACAAGCAGTCATGTTATCACTGATTTAGTGGCATCAGGAACAATATTTTCCATGCTGATAGAAGAGACTTTTATTTATCTCCGTTAGCAGAATGACCGGTAAAATGCAACCGAAACACGGTGTAATGTGCCCCTTGATGTATTAGAATTCCTTAAGATTTGATGAGATTTTCATGAATAACCTCAAGCTTGGCTCATGTACACCAAGTTGGTTATACCTTCACTTATGGTAAATCCGGAAACTCCACCAAACTTAACACCAGAAGAATGTGCACCATTTTATGTTTCCAATAAATTTAAGCAGTTGATTTGTGTAGTCATGACAACCACCACTGCTAGGATAAGCGAAAGTCGTAGAAATGGGAGTTACACATGCATCAGTACCAAATTGGTTTTTCCAATGAGACTGAACATAATCCATTCCAGAACGATACTTCATACCATAAGAATGATTTCAGAATTAAGCTCCGTGCGAATTTCAGATTACAAGCATGATCGTACCAAATTGTTTACGATTACTATTCACTTCTCGAAGCAAACATCGCGATTAGCTTGTATTACTTCGAAGGGAATCAAGGTCCGCGGCGTGCCAGTGGTTGCACAAGCATGATGCATACGGTATATTTCGTGCCCACACCGCGCTAATCGACAGTTAGCGCAGCCCCGCAGTTAGCCCAAGTGTGCGCCTCATTCAACCACGCAATCACTGTCAACAGCGCTGCTTATTAGGCTATCGTTGATGGGCTGAAGAATCATTTGAATCGACGGAGACCCATGCCACGAGCGGTTGATGGCAGTAGGCATGGGTTAACCAGGCGCATACACTAGGATAACATAGTGGTAACCGAGCAAATGTTCGCTTATAAATTGATTTGAAAATGTCTTCTGAGATAATTGGAACGTCTCCACCAAAAGCATTTCGGTTCTGCTTCTTCTTCATTTTAAATAATTCAAATATGCTCAAGATGTTCGAAAATAAAATTTATCCACCAAGATTCTAGCACAGTTTATTCACTGCATTCTCTCTGGACGTTGACGTGCAAGCAATATACGAAACAATATGATTCCTTGTATTGCTTCTGTTTGCGGTGACCTACTGGTACCTGAAACGTGTGGGAGTGGCAGGATGATAGGTAGGAGTGGAACGGATGAATGTTATTAGAAGTTGGTCCAACATGCAATGTGATCATTAATCGGCTTCCTGGTCAAACCCCTGAATTGAGTAAGGTCACTAAGGCTGCTGCTCATAAGATTAATCGGCAGTAGTATCTTTAAATCTTATTTCAGAAGGCCTGGGAGAATTACAGGAAAACTGGGATGGAAAACGTGGGATACATACGTAAGGATAATAGGCTATGGGATTGTCTAAGCCCAAAAACATAAAACGATAGTCGTCGGGGTTGGCCAATGCATAACTAAATCTGTGGAGTTCATCAGAGGTTTTGTGAATGGCTATTCCTGGATAGTTTATTCAGTCCAGGCGTGTGAGCTATAATGCTAATACTACTGGTTGTATGATCATCATTGGAGATGGTGGCTGTGAAACTTGCATACCATAAAACCTGAGCAGTAAACAGGCTGACAAACTTTCATGGAAGAAGATAAAATGGAAGTGAACATCACGTTGAAGCACTTCAAAGATTTTGACCAATGATTTTCTGCATTTCACTCTCTCTGTAAAATACTCAGACAGCTAATAAGTAATCGGATTTGAAAAATGAGTATTTCAAATGGCTTTCATATTTTTCATTGCATCTAGCCAAAAGATTTGGCATTCATCAACCAAATCACTAAGGGGATCTCAAGATGGGTATTCTAATTCTACCACTGGGCGGTACATTGGAAGTAATTTCAATGGAAGTATTTCGAGACTAAACACAACACTTGGACACCTCCCCACGATGAACGCGTGTGTATTGCCTCAAGATTGCGAGGGCAAACAACCTGATGGTTTCAATTAGAAGAACTTTACCACTTCAATTCAGCTCTGGTGGGTCAATAGATATGCCCTTAATTTAGCTATTACACTCCATTTTTCAAATTAAATGTGACACATATTCTGTAGTCGCATTATGGTTTGAATGTGTCAGTTACTGTGATTCAATATAACAAGAATCGGTAGAGAGTTGATTTGCGTTTTTAAATGGTAAGAACAATTTATCGATTGCCCCAAATTGGGAGACTGAGATTCCCTAACAGTCTGCATTAAGCATGAGACAGTTTTACAACATTGTTATCATAATAAGTGTATGTGAATCTTGTACAGGTTCTCGTTGCAAATTTAAACTTCTTCCCATCAGTGCTACTATTTACCGAAATGGTGTCATCTCTTACCTTTATTTTTATCTTAGGAAAAACAGCTAAATACGTCATCATGTACTGGATAAATGGCCTACCGCGTTAGTATTTTCCTTGTGATTACAAACGACTGTTTTGCCACCTCCCACTCATTTCATGCAAATGTTTGTCACCGCATTAGGAGGAAAACGCTAAATATTCATCTTGTTGGATGCATCAAGTCTATTTTGAGTTAACTTAACCTAAACTAAATATTAGTAATAACAAATTGTTTCCTATATATTTTGCTGCCATGAAACGCCATGGAAATAGCTGCAACAGTTAGCAAGACCACGCCAGGGGGCTAAACAAACCTCTTCCAGTGCAGCAATGCGCTGACGTAAACGTTGTTGTTCATTGGCACTATCTTGCTTGAAATGGATCAATGCTTGGGTGTTTGCAAATCGAGCACTGTCCATCTCCTCGTTCACTCGAAGTATTTCATACAATTCGTCCCGTTCAGCCAGAATCGTATTGATCTCCCAGTGCGCAGTTGAGTGATGAGAAAGTGCGAAAACACGAGCATAGTGAATGTCAGCACAAATCAAGATCAATTGCATTTGGTAGTTACCGGCAATTTTTTATTCACTGTATCAGTAAGAAAAGGTTTTTTTTAATTTATCTCACAGGTACAATAACTACGGTATCGGAGATTATTTAATAAAAAGCGAAGAAATGCCACCAATTCTTCAGAAGATCAATAGGTCATAAAATAAGCAAATGAACAAAGAACATTATGTGTGCTACATTCCTTCACAAACAAAGGTTATAATTCATGCATGCATTTGGTAGTGTAAGTGCACCAGATTTGCGTTAAGAAACAACCAACTTGCGCACTGTAACTGCGTTGGATACAAATCTATGTTTTACATATTTTGCAGAAATGCAGATATGCTTTGGTTTGATGGCATAACTTAATTCCATTCATATTCTCACTCCCAGTTAGACACGTAAGATCTCCAAGCGAATGATGGACTAATGTTGAAATACCTAATTCCTAAGTTACTTCCTAGTGAGTATGACCTGGGGTTTTAGGAAAATAATTTCTTTCGCAGAATCAATTTTCGAAGCGATTTTTAGAGGTAAACCACAATTTTATTAATGGGAGCATGCTTTTTGTGTGCCATTCCTCGCCTACCGATACTTCTAGGTTGAACTAGTTGATTACGTTGGTTATTCTATTGACACAGAAATCATATTTGTAGACATCTTAGCCATTTCTCTTCAAATAAGAAATGCTAACATGCAGAATAATTCATGATTTCTCACAACAGATTGATTCTATTGCTACCCCGTAGATTAAATTACAAGGATATCTTAGACAGTTTCAGATCCGAACGACGTTCAGAGTGTATCGAAAAATCGATGCACCATGTGGTATATTTTATATAAGTTGTAGTTGCGAAAATACAGTGATGTCGGTAAGGATGAAAATAAGCCAACGTTTTGGTTACCTTGGGTAACCTTTATCAAGGCCATTGAACAATCGATTGTAAAAACGCCTTGATAAAGATTATCCATGGTAACCAAAACGTCGGTTGATTTTCGCCTGTACTGGCATATCTGCCACAATTCTAAATTTTTCTCTGCCAAATTTTATTTCATTAAGATAGTGGTGGTTTTAGTGTGTTTGGAGTAAAGTCACTGAAAACATTTAGGCATATTCCGTAAATGACAAACCGTTTACTTCAATCTAATTATTTTGATTCAAACTAATTACTCTTGAAGTAGTTTTAATGGAAATTGATTTCATGCCGCTCGGTATCAAGTGCTTTACAAATGACGGCACAGATAAAACGAGGTCATTTGCGTTTGGTACACATAGCAATGAACCAAATTGTGACGCTGTATGGGTCTCTTTTGTTTCGTCTCTGTGATTTGATACAACCAACCGAATTGTTACACTCATTTTGGATATTTGTCAGTGTCCTTCTGTACTCGTTGGATAGAGTAATTTGCACGTATTGTCACAATTGCGTACGACTGAGATGGCACCGAAATTGTTTGACCTGCAAAGATAGACCACACCAAATTCCGAGGTGCTTTCCAAACAAAATCGGAAACTTGCTTCCAAACTGTTTGAATCGATTTCCCAAAACTATGCTAAATAGTTCGATTGTGATCCAGTTCAAAGATTCCGTGTTAACTGAATTTCGAGAAGCAGTGAAACAATGAGAAAATAATTCCCCCTCATGTATGCAGACAGTTTATTTTCAGCTCTTAGTAATAATCTTGGAGTTTTCCAACCATTCCTGTTTCTTTTGAGAGATATTTTCCTCATGAAAACTAAAACCATGCAACCAAGGGAGAAATGATCAAATACAAATCTGCCCCCCCCCTCAGACGGTTCTATGAAACATATTCGGCAACTAAATTAAAGTGTTAAAGAATTTGATTCAATTAAATAATGAACTTCCTAGTGTAAGGAACAAATGAAACGTGAATTGTAAAGCTTAGAAGTAGTGGACAGCTGTTTCGACTTGATGGGGTATCATCAGCAGTGCATATCTATCGAT
>UZAN01041638.1:35808-56437 GCA_900618425.1 Echinostoma caproni
ATACAAGTTACAAGATCATTAAAAAGAGGTATTTTGTTAGCTTTTTAGGATATTAGGGTTCGCTGAATGAAGAATAATTCTGTCAGGATGACGGTACTTCAAACGCTCACATGGATAGAATGTTACGCACAGTTTTGAGTTTTGTCCCATGGCGATAAAAACGAAATATACTACGCTGTCTATCGTACAAGCAGATAAAAATTTTAGTCCGGAGATCTTGGATCACGAGGTGGCTGACGGAAGACATACGTTTCGGAAAAACGGATACACAGAAGCATACTCAGAGTTCAAACCCAACAAAATCATCTAAAAGACCCATTACAATGAATTCTTGGTAGTATTATGTTGGTTCCCTACTTTTAAGGTAAGATTTGGATATCTTAAAATATTTTCTAGATAAAATTAAGTAGAGAAACACAATTCCCTATTACTTTTATCGGTGGTAAAACTACTACTTTTGAGGGTTAAATATCCATGCATTCATTCATACCCAAAGGAAACTGATCCGCACGTTGATAAACCGTACATTGTTTTTCAAAGATCTGCAAGCTAAAGAACATAATCTCGAGAGCGAGCAGACAGACAGATTTATTACACATCACTCTACGGTTTTGAATGTCATTTAAATTCCGAAATGGTTGAGAGAGCAAAGCCTATAAAAGTAAACATTCGAGGTTAAATAGATCGGTAGAATAGGGGATTGGAAATGCAAACAAAGAAGTAGGACTGATCCAGATGAGGATAAACAAAATAATTTAGATTATTCATCCAAAAACATACCTCAGCTTTTGGCACAAGTCAGGTTCCGTATGAAATCAGTGTGCATGTTGGAATTCAACAGTATGGTAAACGGAATTAAATTTTCCGACTGATCACCAAACTTCATTGTTGATTTTATTTATTTTTTATAATATCCTATGAGTAAAACTTTTCAAGCATGTTCGCTTACATTTCAGTCAGAAATTAAACACGTAAAACCAACTAGCAAGAATGCAAAAGACACAAAAAAAAATACATCAAAAGCATTAAAAATTATACACCCTACAATTCTCATGCTCACCTCGTTGACCACTTAGTCTAGACCATTGAGGACACGGACCAAATAGGGAACGAAAATTATTATTACATTTGATGGTGATCTTTTCGGTAATGAACCATAAACTGAACCCAGCCCAATCATGAAATAGATATAATCTAATGAATCTGAATGAAGGAGACATGAGTTATCAACAAGAATCTAGTAGCCATAATCCACACAATAATCAGTTTGAGAATCAAGCAATTCACTGATGAGATGGTCCTAGGTCTTTGGGCCAATACTTATATAGAGAGAGCTTGAATATTTAAAATTAGTGTAATGGTCTGATAAAATGTGTATCATTCATTGATAGTTATGTTGTGGCATTTGATATGTAGTTTTGAAATGAATTAACTATGTTTTCTATCGTTCACTGTCAGAATATTCACACATGAGGTATTGCTTGAGATGTTCCATTTCTGATTTGTCATGTCAAAGGTCACCATCGTTTTGATCGACTGTGTCAGGTTTAGGACAGGGTAAGGGAAGTAACTGAAGAACTTATTTTTTGAGAATAAATGGACTGACTGATTCGATGAATGGGGTAATGAGCAGCCAATTATTAAAACTATAAATCAAACAATGACATTTTATGCTCACTCCATGTATAAAACTGTACAATCCCGATGAAGGCGTCATAGAAAACAAGGTTTGTTCGCTACTGTGCTTTCTTAATGCTGCGAAGTGAATGCTCATTGAAAACATCACACTTGGTTAAGCCTAAAATACATAAAAACTACATTAATTAAAGCGGATGTTGGTGTGTAGAACGAAAAATCACGTTATTTGCATGCAGCAAGGGTGCGCAGGATAACGTCGGTAGCGTAAAACAGTGAACTTGTTTATTCATTACTGTAAGGTTTCATGTTTTATCTCCATACCACCGCGAAAGAAGGTGATGAGCGATAGTAAATCTGTCAGGCACCAAAAGAGCAAATTCTTCAAGATTAGAACCTCAAGATCGGATTTGTAGAAGGGGGAATAATGGCGTGTTCAACATCAGGTATTCTCCCTTTCCAAATATCTTGAAACAAAAATGCCAAATGTTATCACCCGTAATATGACCGGTAATATCTGATACACTACCAAGATAGACTTTAGCCATTTCATTCTTCGAAAAAAAACAAAGAATGACCTTTTCGGGGTGAAAAAATTTTTAAACGAATAAGACGAAGTAATTAGGCCACCGACTTGTGACCCATGGGTCCCGGGTTCGAACCGCTCCACCACCGCTCATCTTCCCAGGCAGCTTTTGTATGGCAGCGGCCCCCCTTTCTGAATGTTAACTGTATATTTATATATTCAATAAATGAAAAAGGAAGTAAAAAGACATTTTTTCAAGTGTTGGGGTGGCTTACCTCATCTTCCGATAATCCACTTGATTCGAACTCTTTAGCATTACAACTTCGAGCTGTGCGATTTGGTTCTTCCAAGCAAAGTCTTGTACAAAATGCACCTCGGCCACTCCCTGTTTGTAACAGCGCTGCTTTTGCATGGTCGGTGGTGGCACGTGAGGGTGCGGTGTTGGTTCTCCATGAACTGGGTAGAATCCTCTTGGAGCTGCACCAGTTGGGCGGTTTCTGTGTGTTGCCTTCTAGTTTGATTGGTTTATCTTTGGCTCTACATGACAACAAAAGGAATCGGATTACGAGTGTGTTCTTTGGACCTCATGGAAACATAGCAGTCCTGCCTATGTATGGTAATTTACTTCTCTCCAATGACTCACAATCGTCTTGTGACCATCTGGGCAAAACTTATCAAACCTATCTTTTTTGAAGCCATTAGTGACAGTATTATATCGGTAATACAAAATTTATAATAATTCAGGCACGAGATCATCATTGCAACTACCTCAGTCATCTCACGTGGTCCTTTAGTCAATGATTTGATAGTAGACTCCGAAATTAGCATCCTGAGGAGCAGTGTGTTGCTGTTGACAATCGTTTGCGTGTGATAAGTTTTGTAAGCACACAAAGAAGTTTGATATTCACTGAATGTTTTTACTCCTTGAGAGATCGTCAAGTCTCCAACAGCTAAATGCATTAAACAGCATGTTTGTGACAAATGACAATCAGCGTTGGACGGCTGCTTCGTTCTATTTGGGACTCGTCAGCAGGAGTGGAACTTACACCCAAAATTATCAACAGTGCCTGCGGCTTGTGGAAAACCGAGTGGGTCAATCCAAACACTGAATATCTAAAATGATTGAGCCATTCGCACAAGATGATAACAGTCAACCGTGTAGCTCATGGATAAGTTTGCTGACTCTTGACCAAAGTTCGATATTTTCTGAAAAAACTCACTCTTACCCATGATCCGTAAATAAAACAGATGAGTTTCTACCTTCGACCGGAGGTAGACTGGAGATGTAAACTGGATTACATGATAATTTAACTCGCCCAAAGATGCATCAAGTTGGATTTTATCGTGTTTATCAATATCCCGATGAAAGGTATGCTCAGAATCTATACTTATTCTTGTCAGGACATGCTCTGATTGAAAGCTATGACAACTGTGCTTGCCACAAATTACGTGCTTCGGTAAACACAAAAACAAGCTTGAATCAAAAATCGCTACCAGCAATCTGGCGGTCTGCACTTACTCGCACCTCTTGCACCAAGATGTCTGAAGCATCATTAGTCACGGGATTAACCCATATTCCGAACTCAGACACATGTGTCCTATGTGTATCCGAAAGCTGATTTCATGAAACGTTGAGGACGCTCCTGTGCGAATGGACTGCTTCGATTGTCACCGACAGGTTACACAGTGAAGTAGGAAAAGGCGAGTTGAAGTGGTAAGAAAACCACCACTGTCTCGTGATACAGTCAGTCAGAAGTGATATTTAACTATTCTGAAAAAGACATTGACTGTCTATCCTTTTGTTTCCATTCGAAAGTCTTCTGTCATAGATTACAATCATTACTACTGTGTATAAGTCAATCTCGTGCCCTTAGATGAACACCTCGCTTTTCCACTATTATAAGTAAATCTTCCTTTTCATGTTGGTACATTCCGCAATACGAACATTCTAGCCCTGCGTGCGCCTATTCCATCTGACCTATCTTACTCTGCGCTGGGCAGAATGATCACAAAGATACTCATTTTTTCCTCTAAAACTATTGCCCACGATTGCTATCGGTGACAGTTATGTTGTTTCTACTGTGTTGTTTCGACCTAGTGCATGAGCTCGAGTTGTCCTTCAAACATTTACACGTTCTGACCAAATAAACATTCATCTATAGGTCATTGAACCAACCATATTTCTATTCTCAACTGCCCCATAGCGATTGTTCAGCTTTGGTTCCATTTTCATTTTTCGCATTTTAAATTTATCAGTGTTTTACTGAAATGAAAAATAAATCTTATTTGTGTTGGCCCATGAAGATGCTGTTTATCTACAACGTTTGAAGTGCCCAGCCCTTTCTGAAGTCATTGACAAGGCACAAAGAAAAGGCTCATAAACGTCGTCATACATCAGTCGTACAGCACTACTCTGAGGTGATCAAGGCTAATAGGACATCCGAATGCAACCTTTACTGACTAGATTCTGCGAACGAAGGACAACAGGATTCTATGGCATGGTATTCATCTTCTCTGAAGGCAGAAAAGAAAGTATTCGAATATTCCGGTGGATGTCAATAACCTTCACCCACCCATCAAATTAGGACCAGATTCTTTTTCTTTCGTATTACAAGTCCTCCAAATAATGCCCTGTTGCAGGCGCTGATGGTCTCCCTCCGGCGCATCTCATATTTGAAAAAGCAACCTAGCCAATGCGATGTCTTCCCTCATTGAACAGTTCCTATCTTTCCAGTCAGTTCCTGATTCCTTGCGTCATGCTACCATACTTTCAATTCTAAATGCCTTATCGTTAACGGTTCTTGCTACCCAGTTTTATCCTAACGCGTTGAACTCCACATTTATGAAGTTGACTGTGAAGGCCATCCTGAGTCGTTCTTAGTCACTTGCCACAATCCCTCAACACCCCTCTCTGGGTTGCATACAAATCCAGCAGCTTTTGAATTCGGTTTTTCACAGGCAGCAAGCACTGGTTATGGCTTTTATTCTTTGGGTGATCGTTAATTCCCCACGAGGTAAATGCATTTAAGCGTGATTCACCGTCTAAATTGATTAAGCCATTCGCACCAGGTGATGACCGCCGTCTGTGTAGTTCAGGATTGAGGGTATTGACTCCCAAAGGATCGCGGTTCGGATCCTGACAGTGGCAAACAATTACGAGCTGCTGAAGGGTCCCAAACAGGACAAAACAGCTGTCCAGGGCTCTTTGTTGGTGATCACCAAGATTTTTATCGTATTTAAACGCACCTAATTGGTGGAAAATACCCGATCTCAGAAGTAGTGAGAACCGTATCCAAAATCTTCAACAGTCCCTGGGACCTGTGAAAAGCTGAATGGACTGATCCAAACTCTGAATTTACTGATTCCAGTTTAAAAATTTTAGTGATTTTGATTCACTACTCCCTTTGGAATACGTAGCCCACTTGTAAAATCATAATGTTATATAAGATAATTTTCTCCTACATTTTTATTTATTGAATATTTAAATGCTTAATAACTTTTAACGAGAGTGAATCCGGAATCATCATCTGCCTGGGAAAAATACAAAACTTGAGAGCTCAATCGGTGATGGTATTCGAAATAAGGACCTCTAAGTCATCAATTAACTTGTTTTATTACATACATTTGTGCGATTTTATAGCAGATAGGGTAGACCCCATAGTTGCGACCGCCTGCTGTTCCGTGATGAAAGCCGGCCACCCAAGCCCTGAGACCTGGAGTGGCGAACCCCGTTAGGTAATGCGTTGTATCGAGCCAGACAGCAAAAGAGACACCTACCACCAAAGTTCAGTGGCGGTGGTAACGTTTGCACCCCGGATCCTGGGGTTAAAAGCACGCCGGCGACAGCAATTAAACCACTGCCTGGTCACTTGCACGGTACCTGTATATGTCACGTTCGATTTCAGAAGTAGAAGAACATTCTATGACTAAGGTATTTAAGAAGTTTGAAGTCGTTTCATATTGCTGGCATCATGCGACTGAAAGTAAAACCGCTGATCGTAATTATGAATATACGCGGTCGTTTTTCAAACCCAATATCATTGTTTGGTTGTTTCTCAAATTATGTTGCCAGTGCTTACAAAACTGACCTGAAGTTTTCTTTAGCCTCCGTATTCAGAAACGGAACGGATGAATTGCATGTATTCATCTGTCTAGTCTGAACAGCGGATGAATGAGCTTCTGCACGCCAACGCCCCAATAGCCATCGATTGGATTCCACAGGTGTACCATGACCATGAATAATTATCTATCAATGAAATCAACCGCAATCAAGTATAACAAATCTAAATAAGATTTAATTTCTGAAAGTTGTATTTGGATGTGTCAAACTATAAACGCGTAACTTCAGATCATTAAAACACGCCCTAACAGGTTCGTGGAAATCTTTCTGGACCCATCGAATGTCATGATTCTCATCAGATCATTTTAAAGCTGATGAGTACACCAGACTAAACAACGGACAGTAGGATAAAATAACTAATTATAGTGCTTTGAACTGAGACAAAGTGGTAGTGCCTATTCAATTACTATTTGGTTAATATGACAGGTCCAAAGTCTACTTACGTCCTTGTCCAAGAGCGCAAAACTTTCGTCTTCATTCAACCACCAAGCGCACATCGAAGTTGACCACAATCACCCACTCAGGTTTATTTAACAGTCGTCATCAATGAACGTAAGTCAGTTTCTGGATCTAAAGGGGCCAGTGATAAGACGAACAATCTTATTTGCCAAGGGTCCTGGTATCAACTCATGCATATTCCTGCTAATATAGACCATCGATGAGGCCTAGCGACGGAAAAACTCAAGTCTCCTGTTCTCGAGTTCATGGCTAAGCAATATGCGTTTTTCGGCTACTCCTGACCTCAAATTATAAGAAGGTGTCAGGCAAATAGATGGGTGGCAATCTGTTTCAAGTTCAGAAAATATGAACGGTTTTCGAATAAAAACGAAGCTATGGTGGACACGTGAATATACTCATTTCTCCAGGCTCACTCCGGCCAATTCGATTCAAGGTTCAATCTCACACACTACTAGATGAATATTTTCATTGTCGCACAGCTGGATAAAATACCTTACCCATCAAAGCCATGGTGAATGTTATTTATGAGTTCCAAGGTTTGGCTTGATGATTTTCAAAGATGCACTACCGGTTCTATTATCTTTTCAAATATCACGAAATGTTTCGCTATAAAAGAGATAAACCTCATCATTTAATCATGAATAAATGCCCGGATTGAATTGTAGTTTAAACCATTCTAAAGAGCTGTTTTATATTGTTCTGAAGTACAAAGCTTTCTCTGCACACAAACATGATCATTTATATTAACGAAATTTCCTTCGAAAATACTGGCTAAAATATCATTTCTGTCAACAATAGACCTCACTTTAGTATTAAGCATGTTTCACTTGATATAAAAATCCAATACATTTCAATGTGATGTTTTTCTCAGTGATTCCAAAAGTACTCAGAACCAAGCCACTTGATTATTTCCCTTTGTCGACGAAAATTTCTGAGTTATTACCTGAGTTGAATTTGTCCTGTCTCCGACTTTGGTCGAAGCTGTTAAAGACACTGGAGACGCGGTCCCAACGGTGCCATTGGTCAAGTGACAGGTATCCCTAATACGACTGAATTCGATTGGTTTCTCCTTGAAGCAGGAAGAATGCGTACTGGTCCGGATTTCTGATTCTATGGCACTAAGATAAAACGATGGAATCGGTAAATTTGCCTACTGGTAATTTTAAACAAAATGAATTTTTGACAAAGATTATTTTAGGCATCCTGGAACGTCACACCTGTTCAACTAGTTGCCACTGATGTCCCCTTAGATCATACGATATACAACAGCCAATAAGGAAAGAGATTGAGCGTATGATTTTTTCAATGTAATGCACTTCTTCACTGGATATGGACAACTCGGATCAGTTGGTTACTCTCCAAGTGAGACAAAACCACAATGACTTTTAACACAAACAGTCACATGAATACTGTGCCTAAATGAACCTGGATAATAATGTCCTACCAAAACAGCTTGAGTTCTCCCTCAAACCCAATCTCTGATACAGAATTTTCATGCTTTACCAAATGTGGAAGTAAACTCCATGTTCACCATGAATTTCGTGCACTTGACTTAGTCAATCGGAACTGCAGGCTAAAACCATTACGTTAGCGTCTGTTGTTTGTTTTTCATCACAGATCGTGAATCTCAGTAACGCTACGTATCTCCACCATTCATTGCATTGAAACGTCATTTGAAAGCTGCCAGACCTATTGAACTTGAACAGTTTATGAACTATTCCAGCTTGCGTGAAATGGTACTAAACATCTTCAATAGACGAACTGCTAAGCTTTTACGTTCCAACGCCCTCGTGAGTGTTTAACTTGAGCAGCATACTTCCCTCCACGATTACTTTGCATTGACTTGTTCTAATGACGCCCCAGTTTCGTAGAATATATCGTATGGTATTTTTTCAACCGGTTTAGGAGCCTAAATCCATGAGTTATAATACTCCAACCAAATCAGGATGAAAGGTAACATTGTCAACACTCTGGAATCAATGATTTAAGTGAAAAGGTCTATGGTAATCTCGTTCGCAAATTCATAACTGTCCATGTGAGAATCAATGGAACTTTTATACAACGAGGTACTGGAGGTTTCAACATGACAAACTAATTAATTAGATGTGACGTCTTGGTAAATCAGTATGGAGATGAGGGGTTGGGTCAAAATAAACTCCTTCAGCAGTCTGATGTGAGCCTTAGAGCAAAGTAACACATTAAGGAGTCGACAAAATATTGAAAATCGGTTCTCGTAGCTCGGGTGAACTGAATTCCATTTCGCCTGTTCGCCGAGCTTGGCAATTTGTTTGCAAACGTTTCATCACCAGCCGAGGTGACATCATCAGTGCTTGTGAAGTGGCCACTTCACGAGCCAAGTAGAAAAACGACTTCGGTCACAGAAGAAGATATCGATGTTTGACTCTCACAAAACTGTTCCTTCTGATAAATCTGAAATGCTTACCATTGCAGTTTACAAAGGATGTTTTTGGCTTGTGCCTTCAACAGAAGATTGATTTGAAGATTTCCACCAAACTATCGTTGCGTGTCAACTCTTTAACGTGACTGAGAACCAGTTGTCGAGGTAAGGTCAGGAGCACGGGTTCGGGAGGTGTATAAAACGTACGCTACTATTTCCTGAGAGCTTATATTCATTCAAGTTTTCACTTCCTAAAATTTTGAGTTTTTATTTCCCGGTCTTTGTGCACCGAGTCTCATTTGTGTAATAATGAGCAAGTAAATAATCAGGATAATCAATTGATTTGAACACCTAGAATAAGAGGGCCAGGCGAATCAAAGTGAATGTCAAGAGGTGGTCATGAATATCTACAACGCACAAATAACGAAAGATCAAAGAACGATCAAATAAATAAATTCATTATTTAAACAAAGGAATTAAACCAAGATTTATCTTCATTAAGTATATGACTTTCTCACAGCAACCTTTTGGATATTTATACGTGCAAACCTTCGGTTGTTAAATGATTCACTGATGAATCCATTCTTTGGAGACTATTCTCATGTAATCCTCAAGTCACATACAACAGTATGTTAGGAGATTTACCTCCAAAGACACGTTAATCAGAAAGTCGAGAGAAAATGAATAACTTCGGGTTGTGATAGAAAATGTGAACTCTGTATTAAAATTTGTAAAGTCAAACCTAAGAAAAGTGTAACTGCTGATGCGTTGAACTTTTTACATTTGGGGTTTTGCTTATTTGACTAACATAGAGACACGAATCAGTGCCTCCTACCCAAACTGTGGAAGTTAGTTCTGACTACTTCTATTTCAGTAACCATTGAAATTTATGGTAAACATATGTCACTTTATTAATAGTGGGATTTTCTATATAAAACGTGAATAGATATTCCTACATTTATAAGACGCACAAAAGAGAGAAAGTGTTTAACCCGACGTATAGCATGATAACCAACAAATTCATTCCGCAAATAAGATCAAACTATTTACCAAGTTTCATCGTGAAAAGTCATTAAAGTGGACTTCCAATTAATAATGGAAGTTGGGATACGAAATGCTATGATCTCAAAATACGGACTCCAGTTAATGGTGTTTCTGATAACAGAATCAAGTTTCAGATAACTTGATGCACTTTTTATGTAACGAACTGTTTTCTGTAAACGAATTCATTCTAAGAACAGAAGAATTTGCTACGCAGCTGCAAAAGTTTCCTGCTAAGATATTGTACGAAACGAGGTCGATCACGCTCGGAACGTGGTCAACGCTTTACCATTAAGAGTTGTTATGAATCTAGCCGAGAAAACTCAGACGCAATATCAAGTTAACCGCGTTATCTGATGATGTTTCTGCTGTAACTGATAACAATGGCTANTATTACGGCGATGTTGGTAATGAACTTAGCGGTGCTGTTTAACGTGCCTGCCAACACTGTCAATTGTAGTTGAAGCTTCAGCTGATTGGGAGAGGGTTTTCTTTTCTCAATCTCTGTAAAAATCACGGTTACATCACTCTTAGTACTTTTTATAAGAAATTTTTAGGAATCACACTGTTCAGGATCACCTTGATTCTGATCAAAGGATTGATGACATTGGTAACAAGCCAGTGGTATTGCAATAAACTGATTTTAAAGCAATGGACGGAGTTCTATCAACAAATTCACCTATTGATCGAACTTCGTCCAATTACTTGGCAAGACTTGCTGGTTGAGCATCAAACCCACTCTTCATTAGTTTGCCTACAAGTCAAATTAATTCTTGGCACTTAAATTTTAATCTAAGCGAACAAAACAAATTATTTCTTATTGACTGATCAAGTTATTTGCTTATGAGCCAAAATCAAGACTCCTGACCAATACCACTGTATCACAGTTCTCATCTCAAAAGATTAGAAAACCACAAAAAACAGGAGAAAAACAGTCCGCTGTTTGTCTCGTATGTTGAGAATCAGTCTACATGAACAATCTTTTCTCAATTATTTGGTCAAAATCTGTTTTATTGTTCATTTGGATTGTGCGCGATAAATAGCTATTTAAGAGTAATGGAGGATTCAATTTAATTATAGGATCAATTCGAAGTGTAAATGAAGCGTGAACTGAAAAGCTAGGAGGTATAGTACAGCTGACAAGATTCAAACAAGTTGAAATAACTGTCCGGGGATTCATAGCCTTTCAGCTCACATTTTATTTGTATGACGAATTCTTCGTCATAGGAGCATCTAGTTAGTTCGCGTTATTGGAATGTGGTGCACTCAAGACAGTCCTAGTTGATCTTTATAGTTTGAAACTTTCCTCGAAAGTGATTGTCTGTTGAACCTAAATTAGTTAAAATAACAAGACATGTTGGACCGAGCCAATCAAAGGAAGGGTGTAACCATCTATAGTAAATTAAAGTTGATTACCCCTTAGTTACGGATATTTATTGAAAAATTCGCAAAGCGGTTTCGTCACTCCTTTAGACAAGTTTGATGTGAGTTAGACAAAGCATTCTGTGGTTACAGTTTATCGACTTTTCACTCCTTACGAAATTCGGCAGTATTCGCTTACTTATATCCATTTAGAAAATTAGAAATTGAGTTATTCAAGGTTTTCTTCGTTTCTTCCTGACTTGAATCTGGTGTGAAATCTGGGCTTTGTTTTGCCACATCTGGAATAACAACACAAAAGTGATCAGATTCTCAAAACAAGTGTTACCTGAACAGCGGAAATAACGAAGATCGATTACTTTACACATTTTTTTGCAAAAGCAACCAGGTTAGTACAGATCAGATGGTCTAAGCTGGTATATATCTTAGTTTTATCTTTTCGGTTACTAGAAGCCAAATATTAATAGCAAACTACACATTTTATTCTTATTCAATTACCCAGATGTGATCGTAAACGAATTTTATTCTGTTTATTGTTAGTTTAACGGTCATTTGTCTGAACGTTGTCGAAGTGGATTGACCAAAGCAGTGTCAATTGGTACTTAGTTACACTAATTAGAATACTTTTTGGTTCCATCGGACGAGAAACGGAATACTCAATGCAGCAAGAGGTCGCCAGTCGACGGAAATTCAGCTGAAAATGTCTGGACTCTTTGGCGACCCATCGGGTGATATGCTCACAGGATTTCCGAGTATAAAGTAAGCAAGGTTCCGCTGGGTGACGAATGCATTGTAATTTGCAAGTGTATCTGAGATTCGAAAATTGGTCAGCGACTTTGCATCACTCTTTTGAGAATAACACTGTATGACATTCTTATATCACTTGCAAACCGTACATGGATAGCACGTTACGATTCTCTCGAACAGCACGTCACCAAAACAAAATTATACACTGATGAACAAGAAACTAACCGATAGAGCTACAGCTGCAGCTACTCTCCATTTTTGAATTAATGAGTATTAGGAAATTGTTAGTTAAGATGTAATTGTTGCATGAATCATTTTCTTGCCCAACGAAATCACCAGTTCTATATCAATAGCATCAGCATTATGAATACAGAGGTATTTTTGAGGTGCAAATTGACGATCTTACTAAAGGGAAACAGGAATGCTATCCACTAGACTATCAAACAGCTGTGGTAACTCCCATGGGCACGTAATTTCCACTGAATTACCATTTTGCGCATAACTTTCAGGTCTATGGATTTGTCAGATACAAAGATCTGAATGTGACACGTGATATTTGATTTTCAAAATTCTTTGATATCTTGGTTTCCGTTTTCTCACCCGTTCTTTTATAGAACTAATCTCGTTATTTGCACACTGAGTTAGTCAAACTAGTAGGATTATAAACACATTCCTGGATTTCATTTCTCTGGCGTATCAACATCCAATTGATTGAAGATGGCCTTGGAAAAATTCAATGCATACATTTTTCTACATAAACTGAGACTTAGCACCGGTTGACTTTCTTTGTCCTTTCTTCTGAATCTTAACTGGCGGCTACTGTCAAAATATGAAAGAATTCACACACTGATCAATGAGTCTTGTGCTTTGTCAAAGGCAAAATTCCGAACGTAATGTTGCCACTGTTTTCCAGCTGCCCCAACTAGCTCGCCGATGAATATCTCAGTGCTAATCTGGATCTGTCATAGTAGACACTTGTGAGAAACGATAATTCAATTTTATCATGCATTACCGTACAGTAAGCGCAAGCTCAGATATAATGAAACGATTTCGCAATATTATCTGTTTTACATGAGAGTAGTAGAGGATTTGATTCGATTTCAAAGAAGGAATTCGTTGTGTATGGAGCAAATGAAGCGTGAACTGAAAAGCTTGGATACACTGCGCAGCACTTTCAACCTGATTGGGCCTCATCAGCAGTGCGAATCCATTGACCGAACAGGGGATCGAATCCGAGAACTTAAAGGCAGAACGCAAGTATGCTACTCATTCGGTCAACGGGCAGCTGATCCAAACTTTTTTCATTTTCCATTATCTGTTTTCTTTCGTGATTACATTAACCTAATAACTTTTTGACCAAACATCATTTTCCAGGTAATTCAAATTAACCAAGCAGATACCTACAAAACCGATCAACGTAAAAGGATATAAATACAGTTTTTAATCTTATCATTCTATTCACAAACGAGTTCTGTGTGCGTCAACGTTCGGAATATCTCCCTGGAATATTGTTGTTTCATTAGGCATATCTGAGTCACGTGGTCTTTTGGCTTATGTCTAGGACATGGATAAAGAAAGCTGACAAGACTGGCGATTCATCAGCACCTATTTAGTGTACATCGGGCACTTTAAACAGTATGTTGTATCTCCTATTTATTACCAATCCATACTCGCTATCAAGAAACTGCTCAACCTCCTGACCAGATCCATTCAGAGCCACAACAGAAACGTTTCTTACGCGTGTTGTATCTACCCCAAGTCAACATGAATGAAGTTCAGGAAATGAACTAACGTACTGGGGAGACAATTCAGCTGTTAACACCTTTTGTACCTAATGTGGGAAAGATCCAACTCTGAACGTTTGAAGAAACATCGAATATTTCCAACATTTAATTTTAAACCGCCGATCAACGGTTTATTTGAAATAATCTTTTTCACTCATCCAACTTTATTTTCAAATGTTATAAATTTCGAGTGTCATTTGCACAGATAGAAACTGATTATATCACTTGAATATCGGTCTTTATAGTGATCTACAAAAATTGTCAAAACTTAAGTACAATTTTTAGTTTGTGTATACACTGCCAAGAGTCTCAGTACTGTTTTCGGCGGTTCCAGTGAATCTGCTCAAATAGGACATAAAAGGTAGAAACAACGATCTAGTTCAGTTTAAGAAATTCACGTCACCTGGTTCCATAGTTTCTCCAAAGCGGATCACAAACTCCTCGGTTTTGACACTTTCTTTATCCGAATTATCCTCAGTCATTTGCAGATAAAATCCACCTCGGTCGACTATCGCCTAAGTCCAGCTGATATCACTCGAAATTTGTGTGGGTTGATAGAGTTTGAACGAAAATTCGGATATATACGGGTCTAATCGGTTCGATAATTCGGGAGTCCAAAAACCGACCATAGTTGACAAATGATGAATGAATGTTCAACGACTGGCCGATGCGGGTCCCAATCTGGAATGTTCACGTGACCGTGGATCGGCTACATAGGTGATGATGACACCTACCCACGTATCAGTCGGTGTCCACAAGTCACGAGCGGCGTTTACAAATCTCTGAGCGATTCTACGCGCAATTGATTACCCATTGAACTGACGTCAAATTGAACCAATCCACAAACAGAACTAGTTGCTGCGTGTCCTGATACAACTTGACAATTTCATTCAAATTCGTCACCTTGGAAGCATTCTTACGCGACAATCATTAAACGATCATCGGACCCAGATAAAGACCACTGATTCTGAATGAAAACAAATTTCACACTTTTCAAGTCTCCTTCAGTCAAATTCAGTCCAAATAAATTTCATGCAGTTAAAAACAGGCTTGTTGGAAATCTGCCAATGTCCTTGCGGGCAATAAAGCGAATAACGTTGACAGAAAAATAACGCAAATACGTATCACATCAAATAATACACTAAATCCTTTAATGTATTGGGTATAATGTCTTTGGTCTGAAGAGTGTAAGATAGAAATGTCCATTGCACTGTATCATCGGGAAACACGGCAATGCATCACGCAAATGATTGTGCTAAATGACACTCAATTTCTGTAGACCAATTTAATGAAATGTACAACAGACGGCACATAGATATCACCCATCTTTGAACTTGTTATTTTACCGGTGCTGTTGTCCTCATTTAAATCCATTAGCCGAATCAAAGTTTCCGGTGTATGTCTTTGGAAGATAAGTGCGAATATGCAGGTTAATCTAGTGCGTGCTTCGGAATGCTGGGAACCAGCAATCACAGCTATTAAATCTGCCATAATATAAAACTAATGAGGATGAAATGTCGTGGCCTACCCAAGTCTACGATAAAACCGAGATACGATGGAGCTCAACAAATGATCAATAGTGCGTTTATGACTATGGAAAATCCCGGGGACCCCAACTACATCACAGTTTGGTGCGAATTCCCGTCATAAATAAGGCTCAATCAAGGGAACTCGTTATCAATTCACACACATTGACTTTATAAACGTGCATAATTCCTTGAGATATTAAAAGCAACAAGTAAGACAATCACCATCATATAGACTTTATTGAGTTTAAAAAACCAAACGGAATAAACAAATAAAAGTGCCAATTGAGCACTTCATCTGAATAACACGTGCGATTGTTGACAAAGTATTGAAGATCGGTTCTCGTAGCTCGGTGAACAGGTGAAATGGAATACGGCCGTGCTATTCTTAACAAGAGCGACTAAACTGTTGAGAACGATCGGTAGACTAAAACTGATTTTGTGTTGTTGAAAATGAATGTACTATTTTTCACCAGAAGCGCTTGTTTTGATGCTCCCCAGTTATCTTTTGTGTTCATATTGGATAAAATGTCCTCAAGTACCGGATAATCATTTAGTAAATTGGATGTTTATCCTTCTAGTCCTATCGAAAACTCCTTACAAGTTCGTTGAAGCGTTCTATCTTACTTGATTGAACCAAACAGCTAACGGCAGAGCCTGGGTTGACTCCAACTATCGTTCACTTCACGAAGCATAATCGCATCATTTAGTCTTCACTGGGAGTTCAATTCTTTCAAAATCCCTTCAAAGCATAATCGAACAACACTTTTCAAAAATTATCCAATACTTTCTCGTAGCAACTGTGTAGGCAAATTAAGTTTACTCATTTAACGTTCATGGTTACGATTGATAGCTATCAATCAATAACCATTATCAATATCCATTTACTTGTCGTTCCATGCAGACCACTCGCACCGTTTCATCTTTCCCTATTCATAAAGTTTTTCATTAGTTCTTACACAATTTTGATTACTTGTACACAGTCATTCAGTGAGCAATCATTCCAGTACTTCTCAAAACCAATTACTATGAATGGCACAATTTAACCATCCTTTAAACGATATTCAACAGCAAGCCTATCCATGGTTCGCACAGTTCGCTGATGCGAATGAAACCGGTCTCTCAAATAAATTTACGGAGACCGTTGGAATAAGGATGGCAAGTTAGTCAATCTCATTGGATATACAGATGAGACCAAAAATGGTGAATAGCACGTAAAGCGTGAGATTGGCGTCTGGTAAAAAAGGATATAACTCGTCACTGAATCTAGAGGAAGTCAAAGAACAACAGATCAGTAAACAGTTGCAGCTGTAAGTTCCAATAAATTATGCATCGATTAACTTCAATCGAAAAACTAAACTTTGTACACATCTCAAAGACTTCGCAAGCAATATTGTCGTCAAATGATATCCCAGAACCACGGCTCATTTAATTCACTGGTGTTCCTACAGCAATATTTAATTTAAATTCCAAGCTGAAAATCTAATACAACTCTCCTCAAATCGTGCATCATTTTTAGTTCCATTGAGTAATGGAGGATTTGGTTCAATTTCAAAAGTGAATTCGTGGTGTATATAGCAAATGAAGCCTGAACTGAAAAGCTAGGAAGCATTGGACAGCTGTTTCGACCCGATTGGGTCTCATCAGTAGAGCAAATTCATCGACCCATTCGGGTCGAATTCAACTTTTTATTCCCTGATTTCTCTGCCAATGGTGCCTGGAAGTGATTCGAGTTTCATAGTCGTCTAATTGTAGACCGTTATGTGTTGTCGATCCGATATAAAATGTAGTTGGTTCATCGGTGGCATGCCATATGCAGAAAAATTTTATTGATAAATATCCTGCCACTGAATTTCCAAATGCCCCTGAAATGGGTCACCTATCTGTTGTTCTAAGAAGTGTTACACCTCCCGAAATTCAGCCTATCCGGATGCTCATCCTTTGTTCATGACTTCTCCAAACGGAATCCCACTCCTACTTATAGAGCTAACACCCTTGGCGGTTAACGTAGTTTTGAGTGAGGAAAACGGCAGCTATTGGACTGAAACTGGCTTTTAGTGTAAATGCTTTTCGTTGTCCCTGATAGATACGCAGATGAATAAACACAGTTGAATCTGAACATCTGAAGTTCCATTCTACCGATGGTTTATGTCGAAGGATTCTACTTGAACAGAATATTTCGTATACCACCGTTCTTCATCAGTGTTCTATCGAAACCACCACTTTGAAGGGCATATGTCTCAATCACACCCTCTAGTATCAGCCATGTGCAAATTGTATGTATCCGGTTATAAGGACCTCATTGACAACATTGCATTCCCCAGGAAAACCCTTTCGGAGGCCCAATTACACTTGAAGCAAATCTTCCAAAGAACTGCATATACTTTTGGTTGTCGATTTGCAATGCACGAAACTAGTCACAATTTTAAAAAGTGTTTCATAGGGCAAACGGCATGCTTTAGACCTTTTCTGTTTCTTTCTGTGCTCAATACTTACCGCGTACTCAGTTAACTACCATGACGTCAACGGGGCATTTAGACCTGAACCCACTTTTTCACACTCCTCTGCAATAATACCAATAATACCGATTCTGTGCGACAACCGCTCGAGATTAGATGAAAAAATTCTTGTCAGATAATTTCGGAGGCATGCCATCACATGTCAAATTGTCGAAGTTCACTGTTCATGCCCCCTTCCCCCTCTTGAGAACATTCTGCGATTATAAATTATCCACTCATGAGTAGTATATAGCAAACATAAAGAACAAATGGAAAACATCTTCAAAATCCTGATAAGTAGGCAGGTTGTACATACAAAAATGATGAAACTCACAACGCTAGTAATAAAAAGTGAAAAATTGATTAAATATCAACAACGGTAGGCTCACGTTACCGACGAGCACCCCATTAGCATGAATTTTCATAATTATAATTCTACTTCTCATAAGTAATATTTATTTATTACCCTCTACATACGAATAAGAACACATTTTTAAACCGTATAACCAAGATACAGTATACCGAAAAATGTTCCAACATGGATACAGTGATGAAGTATGACGTAAATAAATACCAATGTCATTAGTTAACGTTTGTTAAGAAAAATCAAACCACATACCTTGTTGCTCTTCATCTAACTGTTTCCATATTACGTCACCGACAGATTCTGTAACATTTTTCTATCACCGTTCAACATGACTCCAGAAAGATTCCACAGTATTGTTATGGACACTTGTTGCCGGACTTATAAAACAGTCTGTATAGTTAGCACACATGTGCACATATCCCACTGAATACAGGAAACGATATGCAACCCACTGATCGGTGTAAACTGTTGTTCCAAATTGCACCCATTGTTTATTAATAGGTAGCAGTATCCCGGCACACCGGTTTTCAACTCCCTGAAAGTAGCCTTTCTTCAGGCTGAGTGGAACCGCGGTTGTACATACCAAAGATCCACACGGTAGGTGTCAGCCGACCGTGACAGTATTGGCAACACTTTGTATCACTTTCATCAATTTCGAATACAACACCTATTCCTTCCAGTTGCGTTATCAGAGAACACAAATTATTAATGAATATTTATCTCGACAATAACCATACTACTGTAATACGCTCTTTCTTGAAACGTTATTTATTGCATTAGTTCGAGTAACGGGCTCCCCCATGACAAAATAGGTTAATAATTCCATCAATGTTGATAAAGGAAGCTTCGGTATCTCGAAAAATGTTCCAGACCGAATGAAAAGTCGTTTTTTGCATGTTATACAACGAAACGCGTTTCAACTAAAACGTAATTCAATTTCATCTTGAAAATATTGAGAAAAATATTAAAATTATTTTAAACTGACCGCTTTCAGCATAAACTAGGAATTATGCAACCAGAATTGGGTGCTGGTCGGTAGCTAGCACTCAACAGTAATAATGTGGAGGAGATCAGACGTACGTTAACCGCTTATACCCTCCTGAAAACATTTCACAATTATTAATTTTCTATTCATAAGTAGTATACAAGAAAGCATCGTCAGTATCCTAATATAAAAGTATGTTGTTAACCTAAAACTTCTAATAACAGTACAAAGTAAAAAAGGTGATAAAATGATTAAATGATAACAACAAGTATAATGCAAATGGTATCAAAAATAAAGGGAAATCTTTAACACGGATAAACATGTATTGTATTTTCCATAATTGTGTTGGAAAGTCTTGTTTGAATTGATCGTTTGTTTTACTGCATCAATTGTGTTTTCATGATTGGTCCGCGGAAGACTTTAATTTTGCCCGTCAAACAATCTGATTGGTTCAGAGTTATATGTAAACGATGGTGATTCCCTTACCGAATGTGATTCGTGTCCAGTGTAGTAGATAAAATATATTGAGAGCATTTCCTGAAGAACTGACTTTTGACATGATGGCAGCGGAAAATGATGCGAAATTCTGGAGAGAAATATCGGAGTGAATGAATAGTTGACTGCAGGTCCAACCGCCGGCGTACCTGACTATGGAGGAGACGGGACGATTGGCTGATAACTGGAGACTGTGGTGAACACAGTATGGAGATTTTCGTACACTGACAGCGATGGACCGCAAATCCAGTCCCGTACAAATGGCTTTGTTCCGCTGCTCTGCGTGTCATAAATGGATTCACTTACAGTCCGGATGCGGACCGTAGAGATTGGTAGGTGGTGGTGACAAAGATGGAACAGTACTATCTTGGCGAATCCAACGAGACTCACGAACGATACATTTTCAATCAGAGGAGAGAGCAGCATGGCGAGTCCCTCGACGCATTCGTCCTGTTGCTAAAATCACTGTCTCGGTCGCGCAATTTCTGTGCCTGTCTGAAAGAGAGTCTAATAAGGGATCGAATTGTCGTTGGCCTACGGGATTCTGCTGTAGTGAAGCGCCTCCTAAAAATGTCAAAGCGGACATTAAAACAATGCATCAACATATGTCAGTTCAGTTCACTTCAGTTCTCCCAGGACGAATTGTGGCTCTTGCCAATCGCGCGTCC
>UZAN01041639.1:38884-53926 GCA_900618425.1 Echinostoma caproni
TATATATATATATATATATATATATATATATATATATATAGATGTATTTGTGTGTCTAAAAGACACCCCTCGAGATTGCTACATCACCCACTCACAGTTAGATCATGAAAATTAAATTCACCAGATTTAACAAACGTCTTGTTCAGTAGAAATAAACCTTCCGTACTTTACACAATAGTGAGTATCCATCTGACAAAACCCCGGTATATCCCCACTCCACGTTGAACTCACCAGAAGCACTGTTGATCAACCTGAGTAAGATNCAGCCAAAAGTTAATGAATTATCGATCAAATTTACTGAAAAAAGCGATATTCTTTGCACAAACTATTCTGGTCTCGTTAATTTTAGTCTTAGCCGGGACAGCTGCAAATGGCAGCCAATAGCTATCGATCGAATAATTCGCAGTCTTCGAGACAGTCTAACCGCCTGTTTCTAAATATGACTCCATTTTGCGGTGTAGACGACTGGCATTGTTGTCCGAAAAGTAGTTCACTAAATCGTGCCGGAAAATCAGTCCACTTTCATCCTATGTAATACCGGCAACATTTACGCGATGATTCGGTACACATGAGTAAGCTGAATTGGACGGCCCGCAATAAAATTAGATGAGTAGATGTGTCTTTTTATGTGAAACATGCAGGCAAGTTGCAATTTTCATTTGATAACTCTTCATTACACTAATATCCATGATTGACGGTCAGCTTCCCATTTGCAAGCGCTAGTGAAATTCGAGCTCCAACGATTTTGGTGGTCTAAGTCAACATGGTTTGATAAGTTGTAAGTGTCATATTGTTTCATGTTCCTTAATCAGCTGCATCTGATTTTTATATTTAACCCTCAATAGTTTCCTCACACTGGGATTCCCAAGAAATGGAGAAAAATGTCTATGCCATCCCACTGAGATGCAAGGAGATTTACTTTCACTAAAAGCAGTAAATGCTCTTTTTTGTGATTATTTTTGTGATAGCAAACACTTGATTTCACAGTGAATACATGCAGCGCCTTCTTCCCTGTAGATAGCAACTTTCTGTTAGATCTATTTCTGACTATGCTTGTGAATGGCATAGCTGACTAGTTAAAGACCAAGAGTTTCGAAAATGAATATTTCTGTTAATTCGGCCTAGAAAATATGGAATTTTGGTCTGCTTATTGATAATGTTACCGGTTCTGTTTGGGATGACCTGAAATGTCGTGAGGAAGACTTACATTTTGCGGATTTGAAAAACTGTCACACTAACAGGTGCAACCAAAAATCACATAGGAAAAACACGAGACTACGACTACTATTTGACAAACAGATGCACGACATCTCATTTCGGTTTTTGTAGTCAGTTTGTTTTTTTCAAGTGAAAGCCTCTTTCGTGTCGAATCTGGAGCATTACAAAGGCGGATTATTTGTGCTAGATATATTCCACGGAAATATACAGTAGCATTAATCTACTCGTTTACGATAACGAATGAATTTTCCCTTAATTGGGTTCACATCAGTGGCATCGCGGACAGGCAAATTATCTGCTCTCTTTTTTCTCAAACGGTCTCAGACCGAACGCTTTAGGCAATGCAACAGAATAATCCACATTGTAGCTCTTAGCAGAAGGGATCTGAGAGTACTAAAACTCAAATTTATTCAATCACTCATAGATAGGTTTTACGTGAATGTGATAGTGAAAATATTTGTGCGCTTTCGAACATAACGTTATCTAAGCAATACCGTTGCACAGCCACGTGAGGCATGAATCTGCCGGGTGGTTCAATAATCTGGCGTATTCAGTGCCGACAAAGCCTTGTGGATGTGATCATAACAATGAGNCAATGAGTCCAACAAAGATAAATAATGATACTTTTTTCTTCCCAATACGTTGTACAAATTCTTCGGAAAACTCTTTGAAGTAATTTATTTTTATTTTCTGGCATTTCTTTTGTATTGGATGAGGTAGACATTGAAACAATGAGGCGTCAATGGGTGGGGTGGATTTTATCGTCACACGTGCGTTAGCAAGGTGTAGACTTGTATAAAGCCGACTGACGAACATTGTATGTGATCAAGAAGAGAAGGAGCAGAGGACGGAGTTTTCACAATTCAGCTATGACAGACGAGCTGAATGAATGAGTTTGTTACAAGAGTTTCAGCAATCCTTGAACATCCTTCACTTTCTGAAGCGTGCCAATATAATGAGCTGAGCATCAAACTGAATGTAACTGCGATATTTTAGTAGAAAATTACACCATTATAATTGACACAGACCCCGTTTCGTTTGCAGTTGAATGGATAGTCAACTAATTGTCGCGAAAGTAATATCCAGTCTTCAGGCTTGTGCTCCTCAATCTCAAAAGCGTAAACCGGGATGGGAGAAAACTTATTTAAAAACAAGCAATCGACCTCATAACAGCGAGAATGAATTGTTCACGAGCAACCAATTCAGCCCATTTAACCTGTATAAATAAAGCTAACTAACCGCGAGAACGACAATCAATTTTCGTCATTTAGTCAGGAAAGTGAATTCAAATGAACCGGGGATCGATACAAGTTTATTCGTATCGGAAAAGTAATTGCCGGTGCGTACAGCGCAGGACTCGTCATTAGACCCCGACAACTGATGGAATTCAAAAAGTCACGGCAGAAAATGAGTCAAACAAGCAGTGTGTTGTTTTTTCTACCCCGGCGTTTGCTCATTCTCGTGAATCGAACACACCCATCCATCGGAATGTGGATAGGGTCATGAGTGTGGAATGGGGCGTCACCTGGGCGTTACACTTGGTCGACTTATCCCAAATGAACAAATGGTTAGTTCGAGGTAAACGACGTGCACGCATGCGTGTGTGTGTGTATGTTTGTGAGATTGTCATCTGCCGATTCAGTAACGAGCGGTGCTTATTTCGCCTCCTAATCTATGACGTTGGATCGATGAACTGGACTTGCTACTTCGCCGCATGATAAAAGGAAGGTACAGGGAGCCAATCTTAAACCACATTTCCTTACAGCTCCTTTGATCGATTTAGTTAATGCATAGTTTATGCGTCATTGAACGCATTTAAATACAGTTTGACCAGCGTACCATGAACTTAGTGTCTTCAAAGAATTCAACCATTACAACCAAATGAAGAGTTTCTAGAAATTAATCAAGTCAGCCACATGAGTTCCCACAGCATTTTGAAAAAGTTAGATGGATATTTCCCTTTTTTAGCAAACAGCTCACAGTACGGAGAATAATCCACAATATAAATTTTTGTAATTGTAGATTGTCATTTAACAAAATCCACAACTTCAATACCGGACCGAGTGCTCGAACCAGAAATGAAAAATATGGTAGATTAAGTCGAACAACAATGAGGAAAACATGAATATTGATTTTTCGTGGTGAAATCCTTTAACACTATGACCACATCATTCGCCTGAGTGCTATGGTATCCATCACAACTCAGTGTCCGCGATTTATACCGAACCGAAGATCTTCCCTTGTGTGAGTGTATTATATTACTCCAATTGGTCATCAGTCCCTTAATTACCCATGAACTCGTGGTGCAAACGTAAACGTGAAAGCAACTGAGACCTTCCGTCAGTCGGTCAGAAGAAAACCGCCTTGTGGAGTTGCAAGCTCAGCTTGCTCGTACGTCTGTGACCGCAACATTTTATTGAATGGTGGTACCCTCAATAGGGATTAAGTTTTGCGATGGGATACTTAGTTGACTGATAACGTGTTATGTACAGAACTTCACCATCCTAAAAACGGAAGGACTTGACAATGGGGACCAAGAATTGGAATGCATTTTTAGTGCATATGTGCATAAACTTACATTTATGGACCTATTCAGCATAATTATAATAATAGGGTTGTTGCTGCAAGTGATAATAACAACCCCTATTTTCGATTTGAGACGGTTACACAATTTGTTTTGATGAATAGACAATTTGCTTCGGATGAAAGAAATGAAGGAAAAGCGTGGTATTGGGGCAGCAAAGCCGGTCTACGATCAGAAAACAACTAAAGTTTATGAATTTAAGATCGAGGTATATGTAGCTTCTTTTGATCTCTGCAGACATAAGAAAAGTCCCATGATATATATTTAAGCCATTCAATGAACAAGTCATTCAACGTGTAAGATGCTATCGCAATTTGTTTTTTCTCACACAAGACTAGTCCCAGGCTTTTTGAAGCCCTTATCTATAATTATATCATTCTATCGGGAAAGAAGACCGATTCATTCGTAGCCCCTATTTTATTGCGTCCCATGGCTGTTCGCATCGGGGTCTGAGATTAGGAAATCCAATTCACATCAGTTAATGTCTTTGGAACGCATACCAGTGAACGTAGCTTTTAAGTACTTACCATGTCTGGCTTATCGTGTTATTCTAACTATCCTATGTTAGAGGGACGAGCATTTGTGGTGATTCCACATTTTCAGATGACTTCAGCTATTCGATGCCATGTCCTGGCGATTGTTAGGAAATGCACCATACGGACTAGTGGGAATCATCACTGCACAATCGAGGAGACTATGGAAGCACCAATACCAACGCGAATAGGGTTATCTAATGGAATTGCTAATTGGTCAATAATTTGATGATTCTTTTGATTGGATTTGGTGCACTTGACCAACTACTGCTTCTCTAGAATGCGCAGTTCGTTTCCAGAACTGCTTGCTTATTCTAATTGTTAAGGGGGGGGGAGGAGTTGCTCAAGTTTCTCCCTAGGTCAATAAGGAAAATCCAATTAGTGGTAGGATTCCGAAACCAGTGATGATAATCCCAAAGAACTCAGATTAAATAACTGTAGAGTGATGGAAGTATTTGTGATGAAGAGCACTGGACCACTGTTTCTTCCTGTTTAGGAATCATCAGAATCATATACATCTGTGTCCTTGTCAAGATTCGAACGGCTAACCTTTGTGTTAGGACTTCATACTCTAAGCTCCGAGCTACCCCAGACCGTCAACAGTGCCTGGCGCCTGTGAACAATGGAATAAGCTAGTCCAAACACGATACTCTTAACTGTACCTTTGAGGCATTTCTGTGAAAAATGTGATGAATCCATTTGGTATGGTAAATTCATCTTTCATTGATAAATCAATAATTTAAGTTGACAGGGACGCTGTGTGATAAGATGAAATATCCTACTGAACGTAACTTTTCATCTGAGGCATCGCTTATTACATTATCTAAACCGCACTTAGCAAAATGAGCGACAATGGTGCATTTTAATTCTGTCTGGACAGGTAACATGGTTTTTTTCTTTTCATCGTGAAATGAGGTACAGAACTATAAGCTTTGGCTTAGTTAATTCTGGAATGGTTTGTCCGGAGTAAGCAGCTGGATAATTATTACCATGAAATAATGAGTAGAATAACAGATAACAATATGATCATTTCTGCTAATTATATGATAATGACCAGGGAGGGTTAATAACAAACAGAAGGCTTCTTTCTTTAGGTATGATGCGAATTTCTTTGTTTCAATGCATTCCATTATCCCACGACAAAAATTTATGTTACGGGGTGCAGATTCAGGTAACAGACATCAGGTCTACCGAAAGCTCGGTGGTCCTTTGTGAATCAACTAAGCGTATACTCACTAAAGAGGTAGCAAACTATCGGTGGCAGTGCTCGGGGACGCAGTGGGTTCTGACCCGGTTTTTCTATTCCATGATAAAACACCGAAGGGAATCGTGTTTGCAGTCGGGGCACCCAGGTCAATTAATGTGATCAGCTCAAACCCTAACACAAGAGAGACTTTCTATTGAGGATAGAAAGTGACAGTTTTGTAAACGACCCAGTTACTGCCTTCAGAACGTTACTTCGATCGGTGGTGAAGCATTTGCAATACAATTACCAAGCTCGCCGAACAACTGAACATCGTGATAGAAAATCTATCTGCAACCTTGCCGTCTAGTGCAGACAACCGAGATGCGATGCCTGCGACTAGCTCGCGAAGGTAAACTGTGCTATATCGTGTAATGGTAGAACGTAAAACAGCCTGATGGCTGACTAGTTAGCGTGCTTGTGTTCTGCCTGTAAGGTCTCCAGTTCGATCTTGGCTTGGGTGTTTGGATTTAGACCATTGGAGAGACTCAACCTGGTCGAAACAATGATGCAGTGCCTCCTAGCTTTTCAGCTCACGCAGAGTTTACCCCATGCATGACGAAATCCACTTTATAGTTGAATCGAGCTCTCCTCTAATCTCTTGCAACATTAGTTGGGTTGGAATATTTCCACCCGAGTCATGCTCCAGGAGGCCAGCACTGAGGTAGAACCAGACTGGCGAGATGTTAAGCGTGGCTTTTAAGTGATAATTGTTTCAAGGGATGAAAATTCTCCATGTTCGGTAAATTTGCTGAGACAAGAAATTATTAGGGCAAAAGATTAGCATTTGTGTTAGAATACTGCACGGTATGCTACTTCAAACCATTTCACGGCACCTATTCATACCTGGTGAAGGCATTCAGCAATTATTTCCTGAGTCTGATGACAAAATATTCGTTTATATCGCAGGATATTAGGTGAAACATTTGATGAACAGATGTAAGAATAGGCATGAATTTTTTTGTTTGGAGTTCTATCCAAAACTTCCCCCTTCAAACAAACATAAACAAGTAAATAGTAGTTTCCATCACTCTGGTCTCCGAATCCGAAGAATATATGCAAATAGACCTATGCAAACATTTTTACTCATGCCTTTTCTGAATTCTGTTTCCACAACTCATTTATTTCTTGAAATGTGCGAAGTGTTCTTTCTTGTTTAATAATTTCACAGATAAGAAAAGAATGTTGACCCAACTGATTTTGATCGTTGATTTGAAGCGTTCTCAATCAGTTAACAACGTTTATTATACAGATGTTGATCAGACTTGTGCCACTTGACTCTCAATTTGGCTAGTAGAAGCATAAACATAGGCGGATATTAGAACAAATATGTTGCGCTTGATGTGGGGAATTATCATATTCAATCCCGTGAATGAGGCTCGGAACACTAAGCGTTGGGATGAACAAATGTCATGAAAGTTAGGGTGTTCCAGGAGTTTGATCGATATATGTATATCGACAATTAACAGAGAAAAGGTACATATAATGGAAGTAATTTGTGAGAAATAACATTTTGAACAAAAATCCCGGATGCATGGAAACGTTTGCTCGCTGATTTAATCAACTGGATATCTGATTGCAACAACATTTGAAACAAGTTCGAAAATCGTTGCACGCTGAGCTGACAGAAGATACGCATATCTGATAATGAGCAACTGACGTTCATGTGATTCCAGTGCAAGTGCCTCCAGGCCTTCAGCTACTGCTTAACCTCCGGTTATCACAATACTTGTACCAGCGGACCTGCCATCGATTCGTCCAATGGATTTTATGTGACACCACGTTTTGCGAAATGCCTAACAGTAGCCCACTGCACTGTACCCTATTTGGGGCTGCTGCTATGGATTTTGATACAAGGCGTTAAGCAGTGCACACTGTGATTAGACTGAGTAGGTGTATCCAGGGTTGAAGAGATGTTGTAGCCAGTGATTTGGATATACTGAAGGACATGGCAGCAAATCGGCAACCGTGGAGTTCTTGTTGGCATTTCTTATGAGGTCTTAGCGGTTCATCGGGTGCGGATGCAAAGTTAATCAGTGTACTCTGCGTGCTGATTAGTGGTGGTCACGCTCCTTCCTTCTCCCACAAAACAAGACAAGAACTACATTCTCAGTACGTCGCTAATAATTGGTAGTATATGAGAGTTTAGTTTTCATATAGACGCGTTGGCCTATTCGTTCTAGTCACCGGCGATAATTTCACCGAGGCTCAACGACTGTCAGTACATGATCAAATGAATAATAAAATACAATGTAATACAATATCCATTCTTACCTGTCTGTATCCAATCACAGATGTCGAATACGTGCCTAATTTTTATACACGTCTACGGGGTTCGGATCAAAGAAATCAATGAACATTCTCGTCTTCTGATTCATATCTGGGAAACGGTACCCAACTGAGAAAAATTTAATATTCATAGTTCAAAGAAGGTGCCATTAGTGTATATGCCAATTTAGAATAAATACTGCATCACGGAAAAGTGAATCCATTAACTTGTTCCTATGCCCAAACTACATCATCTCTCTTGCTCAATTGTGTTTTCTCTTCATTGTTACAATATCTTCCATCCCGGTAGCTTCTTTCAATCGCATCTTGCAAGATAAGCGAGGTTTGATGCCTGAAAGAAGCTCCCAAATGGACGATTGTCATGATATACATGTGCTACTGCTATAATAGACTTCCTATACCATTAGCTGATTTTGTTATATTGGATAAAAATTCCAAACTTTGTGATTGTGCCCTGATAAAAAAAATATAGCTGAGTTCGTATTAACAATATGGTTTATATCGTTTAAGCTTCGATTGGTTTAATGCAAGCTTTGTAACATTTCACCACAATTTCTGCCGTAATAAAACAATTTCCCATTTATGTTTCTATACGTTAGGTAAGAGATTACGTTGAACGTTTTATAATCTGGTGTTTAAAGAGGACGTTCTAGCGGAATGAAAAATTAACATTTCTTCTGCGAGTCTTCAGAAAAAAATTTATTCACTGATGCAAAATCTAGCTTTTTCTACCCGGAATGAGAGTACGTCAAATGAGAAACAACTAAATACACTTCCCAAATTTCAAACCAACAAACGTTATCGCGGAAGAAAGAGCAAAATTTTATTCGTTCATGAGATTAGAGAATCAGTTGGTTCGTGATCTCGTTTTGATACTGCAAATTCAAGCTTCGAATTATGATAAGGGAAATCAGTTGGAAGACCAACCTCGAAATGGCCTGATTGCGATATCGATCTTCCCAACCTTCAACAGAGGCTGCTGGTGCAATCTGAACAAAACTTTCAGAATATGAACAGTATCAAAATGTGAACTCAGTTACAACAGCAAGTGAAACCGTTTTATTCAATTCAACCAAAGTGCATGACAAGCAACTGCAACGAAATGCGACTGAGTTCAAAAGGGTTTTGAGTCACATTGGGTCTAGTTCAGCCTTTAACATTCTAATTCAACCAAAATTCGGCAAATATTTGTCTTGTGGACAGTCTCATTCCAGTTTTCATGTTCGTTCAGCTAGAAAAATACTTTTATTGCGGTAAATTTGGTCACACAAAAGTAAATGATCCCTTCTTTCTGCGCTAGCCGTTTCTAAGTTAACTAAATTTTCCCCCTATGTTTTCAAGGAAGTTTTTACTCCCTGCGATGTAAAAGCATTTGTATTTGTTTAGAGTAGCAAGCTTGGATTAGCCTATTCGATCGTTCAGATACACCAGGCACACTTCATGTTAAAGCAATTATTTCCCGAAACAAACTGGAACAAGAAACACAAGAAACAACACTGCAAGCGAGCACGATTTAATTCCGGAATCATTTTGCTTCATCTCACCCGGTGCTTACTTCAGAATACAAATCAGTTTATATATCACAGGTGTTGATAATCTAACATGGTGTCTATTCACTCTTCCTCTTACGTGTTTACCAGGGTAATGTCAGACTGATGTAGACCTACTTTTAATGACAAAGCAGGGGCTTGCGGCGCTTGATTGCTATTGCATCTGCAAATCTCAGCAGCCGTCCATTCGAGGTTGTGTAAACAACCTGAAAAGAATTTCCGCGGTCGGCTTGGTGGCCAGTCTGCTGCAGATGGTGAGCAATCGATGATGCAGGTGTTCTGTGCGGCTGGCTTGGTGGGCTGGTTATTTCTGTAGCCCTCGATCTGATCAGTTCGCGTTCGACCCATGCTGGTATATGTTCTATCACTCGGGTGCACAGCTGCCTGTTTGTTCTGCCCACGTAGGTGGCTCCGCACTCACATTGAAATTCATAGATAACGTGTGATTTGGCGGACAGAAGGAGTAATGTTTTCACCAAGGTCTTCGGAATCTGGGTTGTAGTAAAGCGAACGACCGGATTTGAAGCATAATATATGCGGCTTACCGATGCCACCAGCGGTCTTCGTACATATTGGCCCACATCGTCACCTTTGAACGGCAGTTGAATGAGAACGTCGCATTTTGGTGCTTCCATTCCCGAGGTCTTAGGTTCGGCTTGTACACTGTACCTTTGTATAAAGCGAAATGATTCTGGAATTAAATCGTGCTCGCTTGCATTGTTATGTTCTTTGTTCAACTCTTGATGTTCTTGGGTGTGGGTTTCATTCCTTGGGAGATCGTTAATTCTCACACCCAAGAAAATCAAGAGTGCCTGGTGCCTCTGAACGATCAAATGGGCTAATCCAAGCTAGCACTCCAAAAACTTGATTGAGCCATTCTCACAAGGCGATGACCGTCGATCGTGTGGCTCAAGGGTAAGGGTTTGAAGTCCCAACCCGAAAGTTCGCGGTTCGAGTCTTGACAGCGACACAAAAGGTACGCACTGCTGAAGAGTCCCAAACAGAACGAAGCAGCTGTCCAGTGCTCTTTGTTGGTCATCACAAACATTACTATCGCATGTGATTGCATGAAATTTGTATTTGCATAACTTTTGCAAGCTGGGATATGGTTACATATCAGTTAAGAATTGTACACTGGTCGTCACACGGGAGAAAATATGGAAGTATAGACAAATCCAATAGAGTGTTGTGTAAAAACATGTCTAAGAAGTTTGATTCATTCATTTAAAGATTTACGTAATTAATTTATAACTCGTTTCTTGTTGGTTAAGATTCGAACCAGATACGATACAGGAGAGTTTTTATAAATGTTCATTCGAGAGGGTAGATACCGATAGGAGGAATGAGTTATCGAGTTGGAGCGACAATAAGATAAGTCAAGATGAAAGGATGGGTGGGGTCGTTTGGAATCTTATTGACAAAGATCATATGACCATCATTACGTTCTCTGATTAGCGACTCAGCAGAAATCAAAGATGCACAGTTTTTTCATCAATCCGCCATGAATAGTTTTAAAGACTTGTTTCAATAGACAGGGAAACACTCCAGGGGCACAGTATAGTAAAAATGGGAGAACACATTGTTTAACAAAGGAGAACAAAACTTGTTGGGGAGTGCTAAATTGTCTGAGCTTCTAAAGCTGAAAGGAGAGGCGCCGAAATTTTCCCATANGGTCGACCACCGAGGATTATTATCGATAGTAACACCCAGATATTTGGCTGAGGTCACTCTAGACAAACAGTTACAATTAAGGGATACAGAGTTTGACGGGAATGTAGAACGGGAAGAAATAAAGATGCACTCCAAGCGCTGGGATGTGGTAAGATTAAGACCAGACTGGTTTGGAAACTGTTCGATTCTGGACAGATTTTCAGTGGAGGAGGAAAGTTCCGAAGAAAAAGAAACGGTCTGACATGAAGCGATAGCGTCAGTCTACTTTTGGATGTGAGCAGGGTGTGGAACTGAAAGATCACCAGTAAAAGCAGAGGAAAGATATGGAAAGAGGACAGCAGCTTGAAGCACACTAGAATTATGGACTAGAGGACTTGAGGTTCTCCTGCCCAGCTTTGCGCACTGGATTCTTTAGGTGAAATAATCACAAAGTCATGAAAGCAGCTGTCTTGGGGTGCCAAGAGAATCCATCGTTGTTGATGTTTCTAGCATTGAATCCATCATTTCAAAGTCTGATCCTGTGGAAGTTTTTGCACAGTAGAAATACCACGAACTAAGGTAACAATACCAGGCATTACCGGCCATTCTTTGATGCGCTTAAGTTTTTGAACATTCCGCAGATTACGAATTCTAGATATCACGTTCAGGTCCTTCCATTCTCACTTTTCATACTGTTCACCGATTGAATGTACTTATTTCGGTATTCTTTGCTTCCCTGGTTAATGCTGAATTTAAGAACCTCATTTTGAAGTGTTCACAAGTCAGTGGTGGTATGTACATACCAGACTTAAAGCTCGTATTGCCTCGCAGTACATGTGTGGTAGAGGCATAATCACACCTGTCGAATGGTCTAGGTGGACTTCGATCAAGGAAGGCAAGGAAGGCATTTTATAAGCTACGTGAGAGCCTTCGACTACCCCTGATGGACATCTGTGGTATAATGATTCTGGCAGATCTTCATTCCAGTCCCATGGTGTTGACAAAATGAAATCTCTAACACGTTTAGCATACGAAGCGCCTGAACTGAATACCGATATTGTGCGCATAACCGAAAATTGCGCAAACTGTCGACAAAACTTTCAAGGGTAATCATCATGGATGATTCAATGGCCAATTTATTGTGAGACCTGGCAACTTGTGCATGCGGATGAGAATAGTCCAATTCCGTGTAACTTCTGTGCTTTGTTAGTCATAGATGTATTCTCACGCTGACCGGATTTGTCTCCCACGACTTTCCCAATGACCAAATTTGTTCAAACTGCTTTATACCTTCAGCAGAGGAAAGCCATTTGCACGCACAACGATAATGTAGTGATTGNCACCGATTACAAATCATGAATCACGGGCGCAACTGAAACAGTGAATCGCACTAGCACTTGCGCGCTGGAACCATCCTTCACCGAGACGCAGGAAACAGGCCACAGAAGTAGCAGTTCTTTTATTGAAAGAAATCAATGGTATTAAATAACATATACAAAGAAAGTTTATTGGTTATGCAGGTATCCACCAATGACCTGCCAGTATTCGCAATGTCATTCAGCTTCTGTTTGAACCGCACGACTAGTGATTGGTCAGCACGATTGGCCTAACGTTAATTTTCCATGAACTATGACGCGATGCTCAGTGGCTGGTGTTATCCCGTAGGCTAGTATCACCAAGGGTACACAGTTCACTTCCAAGGTTTTGGATGACTGGTTAAGTGGGCTTGGTTGTCACTAGAAGTTTACTAAACGCTTTGTCATAGTTGTACAGATAAAGTGAGGAGGGGTCTGATCAACTGCCCAGTAGTCGAGTAGTTAGTGTGTTCGAGTTTTACAAATGAGGTCCCGGGTTCGATACTCACTTGGGTAGATGGATGTATTCGACTGAGGAGACCCCTCTTTGTCGAGACAAAGAGACAGAGATATCTAACTTTCCAGTTCATCTTTTATTTTCTCTGTGCATGAAGAAATCCACCATATAATTGAATCAATTCCTGGAACACTATCATGTAACCAAATGGTATCGTAGCGATAGGCAATGGTGTAGTACTATTTGTGTGTGTGTGTGCGTGTGTATGACTCTTACATATTCGCGACATTCTGGCAATAAACTGGACACTGGAGATTCATGTCAATCATCACATATTGCACACGGGATTCACAGACCAGAAGTAGATGGTATTCAAGGCTGACAGTCGGAACTCCAAAATCACACTGTTCAAGATGGCACATTTCATGTAAACCCTAGACACTATGTTAAAGAAAGTAGCGGTAATAACACCGGTCCAGGGTCACTTTTGTTGTTTCATTTGACCCGGATTCGAAAGGGACAAAGTCGACAAAGTCTATTGACCCCGACACACCGAGCCCATAATCAGACTGGTCTGTGTATTCACGTTCCACAGGTGTGATTAATAAGATGATGATTTGCTTAAATTACCTTACTGCAATTAAATGTGCATATTGGTCGGTCACTGAAGAATTGTAATCTGGGTGTGCAGACAGCCAATCCGTGGAATACGGAAGCTTGTAAGTACATCAATAAATTGGGCTATTTTACAGTTACTCCGATCATGTGGTCGAAGGTTGCAGATTGTGTGACTCTGGCGTTGCGTGTAAGCTGTGCTGCCATCTGAGATAGTTGGGATACCCATATATGTCCTATCCCCACACATATTGCAATTCAACTTGTCCTCGTATCAAATTCAGATTTTCCGGTATCAGTTCAGGGTTTTTGAGAATCATTTCATATTTTCTCCTTACCAGAGTTGCGAAGATCACAACCAGAAAATATTTCTACGTAGAACAATGGGATTTTCATAAGGAAAACCATCATCATAACGCTGGGATAAAAAAACCCAACAGAAATCAATACCGGTGCATGGAGCAAAACTATAAAACCACAATGTGAATCCATCACATTACAGCTAGAAATACAATAATGTCGAAGTTGTGGTAAATATTCCCTGGTCATGGATCTTCCGGGGACGAAAGTAAACGGCAACAATTCAGTTATTCGTTCAGTAAAAGTATTGATCTTACGAGATCCTCAATTATTTTAATCACATGCAAACGCCTAGCATTAATTCCTAATAACAATGGTAGCAAAAGCATAAATAGTAACTCAAACGATGTGTTTATAGAACTCAGTGTGATTAATTAATTTTGTGAAGTGTCGAAAATTCAGGTAAATGCGCTTTACAATGTGTCATACATGTGTAAGGTATCATGGTCAGCACAAGAAAATAGCATACGAATATTACTTGACACACTGGTCTTTTTGGCATCTCGACATGATGAATCACTTCCGTTTCCTCTCTAATGAGACCTGCATCAGTATACGTTCATTCTGTACGAAAATTGCACGGTATTTGTTAAACTTAATCATCAAGCACGGAATGATTTCCTCTGAACACAGGCTCAGCTGAGTCAGCAAATAAAGACAACCTAATTAGTTTGACCTAAATAACATCCACGATTGGCGTCATAGTCAACCAGAAGACGGCTGATCTTTGTTTTTGACCTTTGAATGGGGTAGAACGGGTCAGTGTAGGGTGACCGCGTAGGTAGACACACCTGTCTACTCTGACAAACACATAGCTCTCGTGTGATAAAGTCTTTGGTGTAGAGGTGCGGATCGATTGGTCTAGTGGTGGGGTTTGCTCTAGCAAGCGTATATGATGTTTTATACGCTTAAAAAATTGCCATAGAGATAGAAGCAGGGAATAGATCAACCGACTAGTCTGGTCGATGCAACATGCAACCTTAGACCAGCTGCGCTGCGATACCATTTAGTTCTACCGTGCAACGCAGACTTGAGAGAATAAACGGTAATTATTCTCTCAAAAATGGGTCATCTTGGGCTCGGAGTGCAGAGTTCGACTGACAGTGAAAGTGATCCATTCAAGCATGGTGTTGTGTTTGGCACGCAGTCGCTCTAATGTGGCAGCAGCCGAATGTGGTAAATATGCTG
>UZAN01041640.1:9113-22451 GCA_900618425.1 Echinostoma caproni
GCTAAGGGGAAGTCGTGTTTGACGAACCTACTAGCATTTCTTGAAGAGGTTATGGCCAGGCTGGATAAATGTTATGGAGTTGAAGTATGCTGCCTTGACTTTCAAAAAGCTTTCGACTCCATCAGCCATCGTCTTCAAGTGCNGTGGATCGATGAATACCACCGTGGGAGAGCCTTCCATGTTACGATGGAGGGGGCAATGTCGGGTAAGGAAGCAGTGTGCGTTGGTGTCCCTCAGGGATCGGTATTAGGGTCGCTACTTTTCATCATCTATATCAACGATCTACCCGAAGAACTGGTAGGGCTGTGTTTTGCGTTTGCAGATGATGTCAAGCTAATAAGGGAACCCACCTCTGCAAATGCAACAAGACCTAGATCGCCTGCAAAAGTGGGCGATGGAATGGGAGCTTCCACTGAACACTTATAAGTGCAGAAAGCTTCTACTCCAGGGAAGCCAGCCACCATCGACTAACGGGCTTCTGAACCTGGATAACCCTCGGAAAATAACCGAAACAGAGCAGATGAGGGATCTAGGAGTGCTCATACACGAGACTCGCAAACCAGCCAAGTAGTGTCTCTTAGCGGCGACAAAAGCAAGCAGAGCGCTCCACCAGTTACTGAGAACTGTGGCCTCAAGTGACAGATTAGTCTTTCTCCCGCTCTACAAAGCGTTTGTGAGGCCGCACTTAGAGTACTGTGTGCAAGCCTAGACGTCATCCCTAGTGAAGGACTCGGTGATACTAGAGAATGTACAAGTGAGATTCACAAAGCGAATCCGGGGGATGGAAGGGTTGGACTAACACGAAAGGCTAAGAGAACTTAAAATGTTCTCTTTAATCAGAAGAAAATTAAGGAGGGACCTCATAGAGGCTTTCAAGCAACTTAAGGGTATATCCAGTATGGGAACGCAGCTGCTATCCAGGAATAATAACCTCGCACTGGGATGAAACAGAATGGAGCTTGAAAAACCGAGAGCACCAAGGAGTATCCGGGCAAATTTCTTCGCTCATAAGGTTTTAAACCCTTGGAACAAGTTACCAGATTCGGTTGTTTCAGCAGCCTCAGTTGAGGAGTTCAAGAGTCGCCTAAATGCAACGCGGACGGAATGTGGTGGTCCAGGCCTACACGATGGCGCCTACCCTGGAACGGCGCCAGGACAATTGCGATCAACCAAGTTTGAGTGCCGACGTCAATGACACGTGCATGGCTTCTGAATACATCTCATTGATAGATGGTGCCAGCCAATCCAAGACAGTACAGATAGAAGCAAGATTATGCAAGCAGTACTGCAATCCCATTGGTGGAAGCCAAGATAGCCAAAGATCTCCCTTTGTGCATATTATTTAACCACCTTCATTTCTGTCAATAAACAAATTACTACTTGCTACCATTCCTGTGGCCTTTTCCTCGCGCCTCGTTCTCGCGGGACATTGCGAATCCGTGACAGTGTGGTTCAGTGCTTCTGAGATCCAGTCCGTGATGGTTGATTGTTGAATCGGGTCTTGTAGTCATATTGCCTGGTTGGTGTTCTGAACTCCGTGCGTATTACTACGATTACTACAATCATTACACGGAACTTCTACCGGAAGCTGTATAAAGGGACCAAACAGGACAAATGGTGTAGGCATGCATGCATGTCCGTGTGTATAAACTTGTGAGTACTGGAAAAGACCTGAATGTCTCTGGTGGATATACAGTAGACTGCTCAGTGTGGGACAACCACAAAAGCACCATTATACAGGGTAGTTGAGCATTTGGGCTCAGGCGGACACATGCTCTGGGTCACTACTTGAGTGCAGATGAACTAAATAATCTGGAAGTATGACTTCAGGTATGATGAAGGATGCTGTTACACATTTTTACCATTCTTCCTTGTCCTATACACTATCCAATTTGCGAACGTTCTCCCCAACTAGCTAAAGTGTGTGCCGAGCAAGCCAAATCTCTTAACCGAGGGGTGCCCGGTTCCGAGGCTTACTCTTGCCCCTTCAACTCTTCTTAACTCTTCATCACTATATGACGAATGACGATCAAGTTGGAATGATTCCTTGGCTGTTGTTTGGGATCAGAGATATTTGTTCTAGTGATATTTGGTCCCTTTATAAACAGTCAGCGAGGTAAAGAGGCCGGTGTATTTAGGGACCTTTCCACCCCGACGTTTGTTTTAATCTTTCAATGCGTTCGCTGTGGTGCAGGGCAAAAGCTGCAGCTTTTCAAATGGGAAGGACATGTGATCTATTACTTTAGTTGAAGGATGCCCTCGAAACAGACTGCGTCAGCTGGGGATCAAAACCTATCCATATGCGTCCGCATTCGACCAATGTCAAAAGAAGAATTGAAGAAAAATGCGTTGAAAGTTTGCTATCGTGTTGACGAAAAGGTAATAAAAACCATTTTTGATCAAATTGCATGAGTAATATTTTTTTGTTCTACTTGGTTCTCATTTGCGGTAATCGTTGTTCATACGTGCGGTATGTGTATTTTGGATGGGTCTCCCAGTTGTAGATGGGTCAGGCACGCCGTGAGATATGGATTGTAGGTGGTTAGCGTCGATCCAATAGGTATTCCATCAGTTTAGTGCACCGGCTTATGCTAAGGTTTAAAGCAAATCGAAAAAGAAGGCTATAGTTTTCGGTTGGTAGAGCCCGGCTTATTGAGTATCCCTCCGAGTATCCCCTTGGAGGTTTTAAAATGGACACCCGAGGGGGACACTCAAGGGGATACTCAGGGGTATACATTTGGTACACTTAAGAGGACAATCGTGCTAATTGGGGGGTAAAATGGTAACCGCATTCGTATGACGCAGTTGTCGACCGTCGTCATGCCCGTTTGCATCCATTTGTCAAGAGTAAGAGAAAAATAATAAATGTAGGCAGCATTTCGTGGCTCTGTTTCGGATAACTCTGCCAACACATCAGCGGGTTTTTCTCAATGGGTTTTCGCTCTCTAAATCGCGGTTCTCTTAAATAGTAATGTTTCTGGAAGAATTATATGCACAAAAAGTTCCCAAAGTTGACTATATACTTAGGAAACATGCAACAGATATATATTCCAAGAGTTTCATTGGCGTTTAAGAAGGGAAAGGGGTTCGATTATTATGAAATATTATAGTACGACTATTCTGTGTACTGATTAGTCATTAATCAGGTTTATATTCGAACGGCTTTATTTTTGATATAATGGGAGTGAAGTAATAAGATTATAACAGGTCCCTAGAATATGAACTGGTGAGTAGTAACTGAATTCAAAGTAAATCAAAAAGGTCATTTCGGGTGAGTCGTAGGAAAATGCGCAAGGCCCTGTTGCAACCCTGACGTTATCTGCGCTTGATTTTGCTACAAAAGTACGCGTTGCATGACACGCTATATAACGCAGTATTCCCGCGTTTTTACTGGCAGGGAACTTTCTTGCGGTGGTATACCACCAATGAGGAACAATTCCAAAATTTTTTTTGGAATTATTCCTTTTTACATGGTACTATGTACTATGTCTGGAAAGCAAGTGTTTCTTGTACCAAAGAATCAGTCATTATAAGTTTGCGTTCCAAAGCAACAGATTAGAACCCAACAAACTATCTTTACTGATCGTTCCATATCGCTATTCGATGAACAATGCGTTCTGATTCTAGTGCCGAAAACGCCAGGTGATTTGATTTTCTTCTTAATTTTACAAAGATAGCTATCTTTGCATCGACATCTAGATGTCGATGCTCAAGGTGGAAATGTTTCCAACAGGATTCAAAATTTTCACCTACAGTTAGAATAAAATGTCGTCCACGCAACTTTTGTAAAACGCGAAAAGTATCCGTTTGTTTTTATTTCAACCGTTTCTGAGAGTACATATGCTGGAATTGAACTTAGTTATTTTCTCTTATCCACCCCATTAGTTTAGTTAAATGTGGCTTCTTCAAACTCAAAACGAATGTTTTCATTACTAAAATACTGGGTTTTGTCAACAATAGAGAGTGTGAGACGAAATTTTAACATAGTTCTACACGTTTTCCCCGGTCCTTATTTAGTGGATAAGTGCTACTTAGTTGTATAAATCTATTTGAATGAATGGTTGCTAGTGTTTAACCAGTAATTGGGTTAAATTGAGCCCTGAATGATGTTGAGTGGGCAAAAGGACTCAAGTTCATGAAAAACTTGTTCAACAAATTTAGTTATTATTTGCATTTTATTATGAATGTTTCTCAATCAAGAGACTTCGTTTCAAAGACAAAATTAGTTGATATCCTTCGGAATTTGGTGCCAGATATCCACTTAAGGTGGTTTACATTTCTGTAAAAGGTAAACCAAAAACACTGGTTGGCTAGAAATGAAAAGTTTATCTCAGACCTTTTCCGGTCAGGAGCAAAGAGAGAAGATTTGTGTTGTCTGATACCATTTCCCATTTTGTTTCTATTGAAGTTTACCCGCTAATGTGTGAAATAGACGGTAACCTTAATCAACAATTTATGTACCGTGCTTGACCCAAACAAGTTTAGGTTTGTTCAGTTTATAAAACCATTAAAAATGCACCCTCGTGCGGCTATTTTGGTTTCTGTACTTTGAACATATGTTTGGATAAATGAATAAATAAGTGGAGGGAAAACCAGAGCGATGGAAGCAGTGTGATGATAAAGAGGGAAAATTCAGGTAAACTAGCGTGGAGATTATCGAACTTCACTGTTTATGGCCAGTTTCTCTAACCGTCAAACCGCTTATACCTAGGTCTACAAGAACAATGTCTAGCAAAACCCTCATGTTCACGGTCTGCTTATCCCCATGCTAGTGTTCAAATTGAAAACGCTTGAAAGTTTTTTCTCACCACATGCATCGGAAAATATCGTAAATCGAGCTGTTGGCAGGTGTGAAAATTGCTTCACCTTGAGACATGAAAATCAAACAATTGCTCCAGTGGATTAGGGTGATTGCTCAAACCTCTGAGTCTAACCTCAGTGTTGCTGTAAAGTGATGAGACTGGCTCATTACGGGAACAGGATAAAAATAAATTTTCGGTGTTCAAACACCGCCGTCTGTGTCGCAATGCGCCAGTCTTGTGGGGAAACCGAACGAGCAATGCTTAGGTTAGGCGTAGAGTTTTGAGTGATCGCGGTAGTCTGCTGGAGTAAATGATTGACCTCTACAGATTAATTTGGTTTGGACATGTGATGTGCATGTCACCGAATGGGTTACCACGGCTAACGATGTTAAGCGAGGTAGGAAGCAAGTGGAAGAAGGCTGGATGCGATCAAACTACGACCCAGCATAACAGTATGAAAACTATAACCGGGACATTGGGTCACACATGTCCAGTTAGGCTCCCTGAATGGGACCCCGGGATCACGGTAACCGTTGGTAAGAAACGCTGGGTAATACACCTGAGTGTCACAAACAGTGGCACTCCTGTGTGTACTCCGTATTATTGCAATACTACTCTAAAAGAATTTTTTTATCTTCCCATTAAACTTGCCCTTAATATTTCAATATTCATTCTGCTCATTCATCAAAATGGGCAGCCAAAAGACAGTAACCAACATCGGCGCACGAAAGTGCATGGTTAATGTTTGGAAAACCCAAAAATAGTTACTTGACCAATCATCCCTATAGACTGGTGCAACGCCGTGTTATAACACATTCGGTCTATCCTCTTCCAAGTCTCTACATTATAGTGACCAAACCAACCAAACGGATGCACCATACATTTGATCCTTTGACTTTTTTGCCGCAATGAATATCTCAAGTTGACAAACGCTAACCGAGCTTCCTGTATATGTGCCGAAACTTCATTCTTGATGGCTTATTCAGGTGTGGCTTAGCTGTCAAAATACCAAAGTTTGTCCTCGTTTTCTATTGTTTCTTCACTTATGGTGAGACAAGAAGCTGAACTAACGCAGTTCTGTAGCAATATTTTACACTTCAAATCGCTACTCACGGTCTTTTTTGGAGCTCTTGATGAGCTGGCATTTAGGGGTCCACATATTGTCACATTTGGCATCTAGAGAGCTGGGTTGGTGGAAGTCCAATGAGGCAGCTGAGTTTGAGGAGATAAATTGTCTGTGCTTAGATCGTGTGCCAGAATTAATTATTGTTTGATTGAAGTTTGGATAGCGGTCATAGAATCCTTTGGCTGGCGGTGCCATGGGAGGGCTTTTGTCTCTTGTGGGAGAAATTCATGCTTGATAGAAATGACCGATGATCTGAATGAAGTCAAAGTATGCGATCTCCGTTGTATGTTTGGTTGGCTGGGCTTGCATGCGGACTACCTATGCGTCCTTATGATTCGTCCAGGGATTATACTTGAGCGTTGATGTCACCGACGACTACTACGATATCTCTTGATCAAACACTTTGAAGCAGTCGAGGAAGGGCATTGCACAATTCTTCCTGCAAATTAGGTACCCTGCGCATTCATTTGGTGCAAAGATGGACATGACGGATCAGCACCCACACTTAGTTCTGTTGCTGTTGATCGAAATAAATCAGTGAGACGCATATCTCAAAGCCAGTTTCTGAAAGCAAATCAAGAAGCGATCAATCGACCTTGATACCTAGCATAATCCTACTACCAGCAACGACCTGGTGTCAGATTCCGAATAAAAATGTACACGGTGGTGGAAGTTTGACAATGAACTCGGGTCGGCCGAAGGCACGGTGATAATTCAAGCACAGTCTTGCTGGTGTATTTAAGAGACATATGCTGTGGCTGACTTCAAAGTTTCAAGGGTTCTAGCTAGGGTAGTATTTGGGCTAATCCGATAGTGGGCGGAAATCTAATGAAAAAAAGTGCAAAGTTGATTTTGGTTTGATTAATTTTATTGCTCAAGGCTCATTTACCTGAGTAGTTAAATTCTGAGTTACATTCTTGCAGTGGCAGAAACGAGAGGTATGGTTCATCACTTAAAGGAAGAGATAATCAAACAAGTGCCTGAGAATTTAGGGTACGATATATTTTGCAGCAACCCACACCGAGTAAGTGTTTTCTTTACGTGCCCTGACTGCTCCAGTCAGACGACAAGGAGTGTGGTTAGTCTGATGCAAGAACTTGACCGAAGCTTCTAGAGACCGGTTAAGCACGACCTTCAGATTAGATTTCAGTGTTTTGCTCACTGGTGCGTTGATTACCCTTGCGCTGTTTGGGGTCAGTCCTTAGCCTCACAAAACTATTGAGAAAGATCAAACATGGACGATACAGCACATTTTTGGTTGAAGGCTACTCTGCTTGGGCTCATTTTCTGTCTCTGATCCCCCAAATAAAATATATAAAAAACGTGTGCAGTTATTTTGACGCTCTATATATAGCTGCAGCAGGCGCTGAGTTCCAATGAAGTGCGATAATTTTTCTCTCGCCGAAGGAAGCCGTAAAAGTAACCCGCTCCTATGTCTATGTGGTTGGCGTGTTCTGATTAGTAATATGCCTTGTACTGCGTTTATTTGCTGTATTGATCTCTGCAGGGGCGAGAGTGTATAATACCCTGGAGCCAGGGGGTGCCCAATCAACTGAACTTGTGCGACTGAGTTTGTTTTGACCTTTAGCTATTGATCTGTCAGGTATGACTAAATCTCGATGGCTGCGGAAGTTATCCTATACAGATAGCAGGGTAATGGAATCCCGAAAGACATCATAGCCTGTCTCTCATAATGAAACCAAACGGATGTGGATAGGAAAACGCAGCAGTGGTACATCTATCAGCCGGGTGATAAGAACTTGAATATAAACGATTGCTGGGAAGTTTAGAATTCCCAGTACATCTTGCTTCTGGAGAACTCATTGTTCGGTGACGGATTAATTCTGAATCCCGCCTTTAAAAGCGGGATTTTGATCAAAACATTTGTCGAACTTAGGTTCTTCCTCCCTTTGATCAACCAGTTGGGAAGTTTCACAGCTTTTTATTCTTATTATCGAATCTTCAAAGATGCGTGTAGTTGGAGTCATTATTCAGAAACGTTTGATTGATAATGAAAGTGCAGATTATTCAGATTGAGCTCAGAAATGGAATATGTTTCAGGTGATGTTTATCACTGGATACAAAACTTAGTCACAGATAAAATCTTTTGAATACGTGAGGAATATTTTAATTCTAAATGATCAAGGCCCACATAAGAGCCGTAATACACACGGATTTATTTTTATTTGACGTTAAATGAAAATTTTAAAACATACTTCATAAATTGACCCGGTAGTGGTAATATCAGTTCATAATAAAAGACAAAACACCAGCCTCTTAATAATAAGAACGGTAGAGAAATGATGGGACTAGAAAACAAGGGCTTTCTGGGGATGTGATGAGACCCCAAAAACTTCTGCATTACCTCAAATGAACTTATCCATCAAGTGAATGTAGTATTCTACGAAGAATGCCCAAATTGCTAAGCGATTCAAACTGTACGGCTTAGCTGGTGCACCGGTTTAGTGACTGTCACCGACATACTTTGGACCCTGTGGTTTGAAGTTCGAACCCCTCCACTGCCACTCGGATTTGGTGATAGGCAGGTTTACTGTCGTCCGATTCAGTACCGCGTGAGGCCCTATTCGTTTCATCACTCAATCTTCTGGGATTTAGGTTGCCAGTTTTCATCACTGATCTTAGCAAGTACGTGTTCAACTATGTCTGCTGTTCATCACAAAAATTGTGTGTAATAAAAAAGGGGAATTGCAAATCGACATACTTGGAACTTGGTTCCACATCACTCAAGTTATGCACAACATTGACAAAAGAGTAACTTTTGCGTGGGCACGGACTGAATCTCCTGTAAATAAATCAGAGATTTCGACGCGAGTTCAGTGTGAAAAGTGTGTTTTGTCTCCAATCCAGTTTGATACTCAAGATCAATGCAAATGTCCAAACCAGTTGAATGAATCAGATAGTGAATCTATCCGATTTCGCGTTAACAAAAATATTTTTTTATTTCTGTTTTCGAGTTATATATGAACCATTGTCATCAATAAACTGGTCAGTAAATCAATATAGCGATGTTTGCTTGACTTTCGAGGACCAAGACTAAATGGGCCATCTGATCGGAGGCTTCAACCATCAACCGATTGTATTTAGTAACAATAACTATCGAAAACGTGAACGGCAGACAAGCTTTATGGTCCATAACGAGCCATATAAATCGATATTAGATGTTCGAAACTAAGCTATGTTAATGTGTGACTCAATATAATGAGCACACAACATCCACTCGGTTTTATCTGTTTCCCACATCTATTTCTCTAATTTGATTGAGGACTGAGATTTTTTGAGCCATTTAGCCCCGCACTCTCTTATTTGAATCCAAATAAATTGTTGCATAGAGATGGAAATGTGTTTATGCTTGTAAATCAAGAGTAAATAGAACACAAAAATAAAAAAATAAATATATCACTGGATTACAAGGAAACTTGTTGTCAACGCAGCACAATAATTACCGAAAGGGGGGTGGGTGGGATACAAGGTAGCGTAAGGGTGGTCAGATAGTTAAGTTTAAAAAAGCGAGAGAACAACTTTTTTAATTGTTTGTTTCACCGTACAATTTTTGATATTTTTGTCTTGTTTTTTATGGGACACAGAATTTCAACAGGCAGACAGCAAGGCATTCACGCCACTGATCTCCATTCTAAGCCATTTTTCTCAGTGTCTCTAACCAACGTCAATCATCATCCCTTGGGCCCCAATCTGGAAGGCAGGCTGCACCAACCGAAGCCAAAGTTGAAACCAGCTTCTTTGTACCTCTACGCCATGTCATGGTCTGACCACCGTGGTGCTTCTTCCAGCCATGCCCGGCACGTGCAAAGAGACCACGAAAAGGTAGTCGATGAGCAGGCATACGCAATACGTGACCAAGCCATCGGAGGCGGGGTAGAGCAATTACTTCCTTTAGAGAACGACTATCCACACCCAACACACGACGACGAACCTCGTCATTCCCCACCCGATGTTCCCACCAAATACGAACAATTCTTCGGAGGCATCGGTGGTCAAATACAGACAGTGGATTAGCATCCTCAACGCGGAGGGGCCAGGTCTCGCAACCGTAAGGTAGAACACTGCGAACCGCGGTGATATACATCCTTCCCTTAAGGGACAGTCGGATGTCATGGCGGCGCCACAGGTTGGAAAATGCTGCTTTGGCTTTCGTCATTCGTGATGTGATCTCCTCTCCAAAACCAACACCAGCTGCGATCAAGCTCCCGAGGTACTTAAAGCTCTCAATTACTTACAGCTGATCACCACAGAGGGTGAGTGCAGACACAGGCTCCTGTCAGTCTTGAACGAGCACATGCCATACATGAATACTTCGATCGTCAAGCGGTTTAAAGCGTATTGGACTGCCTGTGTATTGTTACACAGCAATGTAATGTCATAGGCGTATTATAAGTTACGGACTCTGTTTCCTAGACGGAGTTTTGATGCCACTGTTTGCTAAACCGGATAAAGCATTCTGTAGAACATCCTCTATGACAAAGTTGAAAAGGAATGGGGATATAGGGCAGCCTTGTGGAATTCCCCTGGAGACGGCAAAGGCTGACCACAGGCCCTAATCCGACTTGAGTTATGACGATACAACTTTTTGAGGATCGACATATACCTCTCAGGTACTCCATTCCTCAACAAAAAGTTATAAAAATAAATACAAATACAAATTTCAGTATTTTCCATGATACAGGACCGCGGCAGTTCGGCCGGTTCTGATATATGGAACAAATACTTGGCTAATAAGAGAAAACAGGATAAATGTAGACTATCGGAGTTTGAACACCGCTGTCTACGCATCATTGCACAAACCCGTTTGGAAGTCGGACGAACAATGATGAGGTTAGACGCAGAGTTTTAGGTAATCGCGGTTGCCCACTGGAGCAAGTGGTCGACCTCCATAGATTACGTTGGTTGGGACGTGTTACGCATGTAACCAGATAGGCTGCCACGGCGAGCGATGTTTGCCGAGACAGGTAGTGGGCAGAATGAAGTCAAGGGTGGTCAAGCTGAGATTTGACATGAGGATATGAAAACCTTAACCAGGAGTCTGGGTCACACAGATCCTGTTAGGCTCCCTGGTTGGGGACCTCCCAATGATCGTAACCAATAGTTAGAGACACTGAGTGATACGATGGAGTGTACTAAGCAGTGGCGGTACGTTCATCTTCTTAATCTCTTTGTAACATTAATCCACTGGTTTTCTCAACTTTCTTTTTGATCCTACTTCCAACCACACCATTTTTCTCCTACTAATCATCCAAATAGGAAGCCAAAAGACAGAAACCAAAAAAGACGGACGAAAGTACATTCCCTAATTGTTGTTCAAACTGAAACTGAAAAGGTTTTTAATCCATGTTTGTTAATTTTCCTCCATGTGTGAAACGCAAAACATGTATCATTGGGTTATCACAGGAGTAGCTACTGAGGCCTGCCTGATAACACAGTAAAATGTTCATCTATCTCTTGTTGCCCTGCTCCTCTCCGCCCCGTCTACCTCTGCCCATCATTTCTTGCTGTAGTTGATCTCCATGATTGATCCGATGGATGAGGCCGACATTATGCTCCGATCCAAACGATCCAGAAATCGTGAATACACGTTCGACCACGCGTTTGATGAAACCAGCAGTCAGGTTAGTTTTCATTGATCCGGTTGACCAATTGGTTTTAATCACACATCCCACATCTTACAGGAAGATGTGTTTCAGGCAACAACGGCCAGCCTGATTGAACATGTTGCCAATGGTTACAACGCCACCGTGTTCGCTAGCGGGGCAACAGGTACGTTGTGTTGCATAGTGTTCAAATTGTCTCTATCCTATCCCAAATTGGCGATTTATTGGGGGTTAGAGTATCTATCTTCTAGTCAAATTTGATAAAAAAAAATTAACTAAATCTGAAGGTCATCTTTATTTGAGCTCATATGGTTGGAAAGAAGCTGTATTTGTTGACAATAGTATTTACTCTAAAACTATCAATTGGAATTCCAAGCTAACACCTAGATGAAATTAATTTTTGTGGTTCCGCATGAATTGTGTCAAATTTCGTCGGATTTCAAAACAAAAAGTTAATATAAATGTTGCACTCGATTAAACATGAAACACTGACTATTCCGATTGTCTAACTTGACCTGTAATGCATTAGACTTTCTTACAATTCAACCTGGTCACCTGAGCTTTTTGTATGTGCTAAGTTTTACAGTGAAATTCCTCGTGTACAGAGCTTGTGAAGCGTGATCTGAAGGACTACTGTCTTTGCTTAGTTCGCTCTCTCGAATTTCCCTCCGGCCAAATTAGTTGATCCCCTGTCAAAGAACAACTGAGTACAGGATAAGTAGAACTGGAGCTTGGATTGGCTGACTAACTTAATGAGAATTCTGAACGGAAGAACAAGTAGATTAGATAGATTTTTTCCTTGCAGTGACATGAAAGACACATATATTGGACATAACAATAAGAGTAAATGATATCTAGGCCTTTTAAACTTAAAATAAAACAGGTAAATTTAATTGAACCAATCATATTCTACCGGTAACCCTACAAAGCGATTGATGTTTTAGCTGTCACCAATTGAACCGGGTATATCAAAACCCCATCTAGTCGGAATGAACTGATTTCCTCATAGGCAGACAAAAGTAATTTTTGAGTAAGCTACCGGGCGGGGATGAGTTTCGGTGGGGTCGGGTGGAGTTTGACTGTTCGCCCCCTTTCCAGATCAGGAACATTATGTCCCCTGACCGTTGGTTTAGATGAGAATGAACGAGCCGGGCGTTAGCTGACCTCGTTCGGCCGGGTAGGGAAGTGATTTATTTCAAGGCGGATCGACTTATTGAATGAATGGGTTCAGTTTAGGCCCCCAATAGCCAAATGGGTAAATTCCATTGGAGCAGAGGTTCCCTCGAATAACACTGATTCTATTGAACCAAATGAGAGTTTCTACAAATCTGTGACATTGACATGCTAATTAATAACGAAAGGGCACTCATAGTTCTGATTGTGAGTTGGTTATTCGCTCCTGTTTTTTGTTCCGGTGTTTCGGCCGTATCTACAATGTAAGAAGTACTCTAGGTCCTCGAAGCGAAGCTGAGTTGACAGAAGGCCTCCCGGTGTTGTGAGATACTACTCACACATGCGCCTCTAATCGTGGACCGTTTCATCAACTATCCTGTGTGTGTGTGTGTGTGTGTGTGTGTGTGTGTGTGTGTGAGGGAATTCAGAAGACTTGTTCTAAATGAGAGCTTTTGTTGTATGTATGACAATTTACTGATACCCTGACTGATATTTATCATAAAAAACTATCCTCATCCAGGCACCACCTTCTGGAATTATAATACCGGTTCATGTTCTTTGGGCTTGGGACGATATGGGACTGATCGGGTGACGGACAACGAGACAGAAGCAA
>UZAN01041640.1:22793-51799 GCA_900618425.1 Echinostoma caproni
AGACAGAAGCAATCCAGATGAGGTCTTTACGGGATTGAGACAAAACACTGTATAACAGATCCTTCATGGGCTGGGGTTTGCGACAGATCCGCATTCCAAAAGGAACGAAAAACGCCATGAACTCAAAACGCTCAGATACAAGCACTCACGATAAAATATTACCGGCGCGACTGCCAAGTATTACATATTACCTCCGAGAAAAGAAACAAGTATTTACAAACACAGTTCTCATATTGCTCATACATTTTGATATTCCGTTATTGTTTTTCAAGTAGCCCCTGAGAACCAATCCCTTTTTTGGTCATTTATCTTCATACGTTTAGGAAACCTGTCTAACCTGGTCTGATTGTATTGAAATAATCCAGTTATGTAAAACCTGTTTTGCTCTATAAGCCTGGAAACTCGTTCCGACTGAGTCGAATGTGTATTCTATATTCTCAGGTGCCGGTAAAACACATACCATGGTGGGTACGGAAGCCGATCCGGGAATCATGGTTCGTGCAATGGACGAACTACTCAATTTCATGGTACAGACCTCCGACGAATACCTGTACACAATTGGAATGGCCTATATGGAATTGTACAACGAACTGATTCGTGATTTGCTCAATCCCGGATCGGATTTTCTCGAATTGCGTGAGGATACCAAAGGGATTCAAGTGGTTGGGTTGCGAGAAGTGGAGCCGACCACACGACAGGAGGTACGTTTGTGTTCGAAGTATGCTCAATGTCGGTTATTGTTTTCGTTTTTGCCAGTACGGAACCCAGGATAGAAGTTCAATTCAGTTCAGTTCTTACAACCATTAACCATGAACTTTCGTGCACCGGTTTGGGTTGTTGTCTTTTTGGTTGCCCATTTGGATAAAACAGCAGAATGAAGATCAGAATGTTGGGAACAAATTCAAGCGGAAGATGAAGAACTATAGGTTGATGTTACAAGAATAATGAGTAGATGCATGAGTGTCGCTGTTTGCAACACCCATCCGTATCGCTCAGCGTCGCTAACCATCGGTGACCATGATCTCGGGGTCTCCAGCAAAGGAGCCTAACGGAACCTATGTGAACGAGTCTCCTGGTTAGGGTTTTCATACCCTCATGCCGGGTTCATTTTATGCGGCAATCTTCACACCGTCATATGCCAAATTCCTTTTTGACGCTGCTATTGGAATTGATTTGAATCAGTCAAGCTGGATAGAACTGGGCCTATGCATTGTCGTTAAAACAATGAGTTTGTAAGAATACCCACTGTATTGGGCGTGACAATTCAACCGCAACTTGGACACTATCGGGTATTCGAGAATCATAGTCCTTCAGATCGTTAAGATTCCTAGTTGATGACTTCTGGTGCGAGGGGGTAGCCCAAACAACGCTTAGAGAGACGTTAGTTGACAGTTCTGACGAATGTGAAAAAGTGATCTCATTTCAGTCATCCACAATTCTTATGCACCTGCTTGGACGCAGATTAACGGTGTGTGCTTGATGGGAAAATCAGGGTTTTGACCCTCATATGAGGTGATGACTTCTCACAGCTGATACTACTTATTAGGGTTGAAACATTTGTTCAACGCTTCCTAGCTTTCCGGGTCACGCTAAACGTGATGAAATTCACCCTGCAATTCCGTAATTTACTCTCTTCGGTATAGTCTACAATCGAAAGAAACTTTGACAACAGAACTCCCCGCTTGTAAATAGATTTATTTTTAATGGTTGTGGACAATAAATGTGGCAGATCAATCGTTAGAAGATACTGTTCATCTCGATTCCCCGATGACACTCTTTTGTTTTATCACAGACAGTGCACTTTAGAATTTGTCGCCAGTATTTATTCAGTCACCAGTTTGAAGTAGTGCACCGAGAGTGGAAACTGGAATGATTTTCCGAGTGCGTAGTTTGTCAAATTTAGTCCTCACCGATGATCGGGAACTTTGAAGAAATTAAGAAGTGAAGAGTTAACTCACGCTCCGCCAACACAAACAGCGCGTGTATGCTCTTCTTGTGTCTCTATCCGACTGGGTAATGGATACCACCTTCAAGAGAATGCATCTTGGTCACCGATTCGGTGAGTATTATCCAGTTTGGATGTTGCGAGACCTAAATAATACACAAGGGATTTCCATGGACTATTTCCTTCCTCCTCATCTCGATAATGGAATACGTGTGTCATATCCCACAAGCCTCCACACTGGATAGTCACGATTATTCTCGAAAAAAAAGTAATACAAGTGACCAAACATTATGTCGCGTGAACCACTGGCGATAAATCCCGTCTTAGAGTTATCAAGCACAAAACCGATGGAATTCAGTAAACAGAAAGGTTAGGCGAATGAATTGAGTTTTACTAATATTTTCCTTTGTTAATGATAATAATAATAATAATAATATGACATATTTTCCCCTGTGCTTCCAAAGCCTTGCGTTCCGTTGCGTCACTTGAGGGGCCTAAAGTACCGTTACCGAAGACAGACCAAAGAGCTCAGAATGTACCTTCGAAATTCTGCCCTTTTGACTATTCAAGACAATAAGTGTGGGATCATACATTCATCATTATCATCATCGTCATCATCATCATCATCGAGCTTGTCCAACTAACATGATCACATGCAGTGACGTAATCGATACATTTCCTCTCGTTCCCCAAGTGTTTTCGTATGCCACATACCGTGGTCGACAAAAATAATAATGTATTCTCAATCTATTTATTGAACATACAAATGTAAATTTATTTCTGATGAAGAGGTCAATCAAGAGCCATCTCGGAACATACAGAAATAATAAAGATGGATGATCGTGGTGGAATTAGAACACCTTTGACCTTCACTAGTATATCTATATAGGTGTGACTTGTTCACAATGCAAGACAAATTCCACTTTCCAGTAATTCTACTGCAACGGAAAACATCTTCCCTTTTCCTTTCCGCCTCAGGTGTTCGAACTGCTCCAGCGGGGCAACCAGAATCGTACCACCGAACCGACAGCCGCGAACCGGACCAGTAGCCGATCGCATGCCATTCTTCAGATTACCGTCCGACAACGTTCCCGTGTGGTCAATGTGACTGAGGAGATCAATGTGGGCAAACTGTTTTTGATCGATTTGGCTGGATCTGAACGCGCATCAAAGACATTGAATCGAGGCAAACGGATGACGGAAGGCGCGCATATCAATCGATCCTTATTGGCATTGGGGAATTGTATCAATGCATTGGGTAAGATAAAAATCAAACGATCCTTTTGATGATGGGGGTGGGGTGGGGGAGAGTGACTAAGGCTCGATAGGTCTATTCGCGTTGCAGTAAGCAAGAGAGGTTCCAAAACGGTTTGGTTACAGCTCTTTTTGTTCTCTGTGGCACACATATATGTCATAGATCGGAATTTCCCGTCTTTCGAATACTGAATTCGNAATCAACCAATTGTTCCTCATCAAAGCTTTTTCCTTGTGCTTCGAAAAACATTTGGTTCTTGTTGTATTTCTAAAATGGTCTATTGACTGTGTTACACGGAAGTGACTGATGAATTTCGTTTGAATTTTCACTCAGTGCGCTCATTTTGCTACAGGGTGCACGCAAAGGCATCTGGTCCACTCAAGTTCACGATATATATATATATATATCTATAATAAATAAATAAATATATAATTGTTGAAATCAATCAAGCTAATAGTGGTAAACACTTGAAAATTTCTCATTTAATAAACTAGATTTTCAAGGAGGATGACACGATCAATCAATCAACTGGGTGCTTGATGGCAAAAGGTATCCAAACGTAACTTGAATTCAGCACATAAACTCCGGGTTAATCTGGTGCTGCTGACTTATGACAATAAACCAGTTAATTGAACTAACTCCACAAGCCAGAACCACAGAAGTCCAAAATCGCATCGGGACTAGGTCCGATTCACGGTTAACCGGACTAGAGTTATTTGTTTTCACTTCCCAAATGTAACTTGTCCAGTCTGATTTTGATCGGAAATCCAACTGGTTAGCAGAACTTTAGAGCGAAACGTCTGGCAAAACTGTTTGGCGACATGCTTGAATTAGGATCGGTAGGTAGCACTATAACGAGAAAAGGTAAATCATGTCAAGGAATCGCTTTAAACACCTCGAAAGGTGGATATTTCGCAACCAAATAACCACAGTCTGTCAACAAAAGGTGAACAAAAACATTATAATACAACATATAAAAGAAGTGAAAACAGACAGCAACATCAGAAACCACTGGCATATCCGGGTGTTTATAATTGATTTAGTTTAGCGTTTTGCGCAGATTTCCTGCAAGGAGTTCATGGTTTGTTAGAAATCTGGCGAGATACGGGGCAGGAGAGCGCCTGTAAGCTTCGGTGCTTGTCTTTATAGGTTTGTGAGAACCGGTGGATGAGTGAGAACGACACTGACTAAGGGTGGATAGTGTTTTACAAGACTTGAGGTGATGTGCCACCACATACTGTACCAGACGGTATGAGACTACAAACCGATAAGAACATCAGGGATCGGGAAATGAGTTTGAAGTCTGCGTTAAAAAGACCAGGAAGGATAACAGGGGACCCATAAAGCCAGTGGGGCAAAACGCAAGCAAAAACAAAACGCCTCGTGAGATGGTTTGGGATAGAAAGTGATTTAAGACGTAAAACAAAAATTTGAGCCTCCTGACCTTTAGGAACACGTCATTAACGTGGTCAGACGTGGTCAGTCTGCGACAACTAAAAGTCAACAAAAGAAAACTACAGAGCAATGCGGAGGGTGGTAAAACCGGATCCATGGAGAACTCTCTTCCTATCGCCTTCTGTTAGTTTTCAAACTTGCTGAACTTGAAACCAGCTCTTTGTGAAGAGAGTTCCCAGTTTGAACTGAACTCCATATAAAATGATTGGCCACGGTGTATGCGCTGCCAGTCTGCTGTGCCCGTCACATGAGTGTCGAGCGATAGCGGCGCATCAGTTTCTCCGAGACCCCAAGATAACCATTATCCATAAGGCCAGTTTAAATATCAGTTTCTTTTTACTTTGTTGTTCAAAGTGGACCAAAAATCCATAGTGATGATTTGGTAATTTCAATAATTGATTTTATTTACACCTATACCTGTGACACTGTTAGCGTTTCAGCTGTTAGGAGATATTGATGCACCCGTATGGATGTGTGCGTGTGTGTGTATTGTACACACCAAATTCATTGGAACATTCAAACTTTCGTAGTGAGCGATTTGCTGTGATCATTTTTTTATACCGTAATAAAAAAATGTCCTGACTAATAATCCAAAAGCGGAAAATATTCTACGACTTGGTTAATATAGAAATATTAGTCACGCATGCATCCAGGGTACAAAAAACATTACATTGGAAATACTACCAGTCTGCTGGCTCAAATTGAGTCCAGTTTGTCTGTTTTGTTTCAAAAAGTCAGCACATATCTTAAATCATTTTTTACTACACACCATTGTGATGAACAGCAGACGGGCGAGCCCCATAGTCATGAAGATCTACTGTTTGGTGGTGGAAACCGTCAGCCTAAGGCCGGAGATTTGGAGTGGGGAACCACATAAGTGCTCGCTAGCTCAGGCGCGATATTGAACCGGGCGACAGCAAAGCTGTCTACCACCAAAGTTGGGTGGCGGTGGCGGGGCTTGAACCTCGGACCCCAGGGTCCAAAACACGTCGTTGACAGCGACTAAACCACAGTGCCACCACCACCCCAGAACCTTACACAGTTTCGCGAAATGTAGTGCTCAGATTTTCCTTTATAAGCGGCTTTTAGTTCAGCAAGGATATTCCCGGCCTTGGCCCACTCACCCCAACAATACGCCTCGGATTCTCGATTCCGTAGAGATCATAACATCAAGCGGGTCTTCGCAAAACATGAAGTTTGGGACAAGTTGATCAACCCTATATGACGTGTCTGTTGCGGTGTAGTCCCATGTTGAAAAGATACTACCTTAACTATCATCGTGGTGTCGAACGGCAACCTGAAACATCCAATAGGGGTTTGTATAAGCTATTCCATTTTGGCTGTCACACAGGATTACCAGCTGAGCCAAATCAGCTGCCGAAAATACAACCCAAACCTTGATCGATCGCTTGATTATAATGCTATCCATGAAGTATGACAGCTATGATCGTGAAATGACAACAGTAGTCGTGAAAATCATTCGGTGCTCTCGGGTTAAATATTGTGTTGTCTCTAGACGTCACTCTGTCCTACTAGTACGTCCAACAAATGTCCCACTACTGATGGGAAAACACCTGTCATCCTGACCTCCATTTCGGATTGTTTGTTGATTTAGCTAATACAAGCCTCGGTTTTCATTATCTGTCCCTAGTTTTCCTCTGGGCGGGGATGTGTTATTTTGACAGGTGTACTCGAGACCCAACTAGGTCAAAACAGCTGTACAGTGCTCCCCTAGTTTTTATTTCATTCTTGGTTTATTCTGTTCGTGATAAGTATATCAAAGGTGGCCGAAGGAATCCAACCAACTCACCAACGAACAACACACTCGACCGAAGTTCAAAGGCTTTGCGCGACAGGTTTTCAGAAGCTCCGTTACCCGGATGCTTCGTTCATGCTCCCGCGTTGGATCTATGCCCCACTGCCTTGTGGATCAGGCTTTTCAGTCGAAGGCTCCGGTTAGGGTTCCCAAAGGAAAACCCAAAAATTCCCGCTTCCTTGCAGGTCAGAAGTTTGAATCAAATACTCAGATTAGGGTTCCCAAAAGGCAAACCCCTTCGTCGGTGTGGGCTACCGCGTAGCATGCCGTGCCCCAAAGTCCTAGGTGCCCATTTGGAAAACCATCTTCCTCATCTGGAAAACTGAAGGAATCCGAATCGGTCCTCACAGTTTCCCCGGAAGCACATGATTGGTTACGCAGTTATTGTCGCTCGTCAGGTGTGCGTATCCCGTAATCTTTTATCAGTTCATTCATTGGGCGGTGGTGGCCCGCTACTAACGTCAACAAATTATCACCCCGGGAATGTGTGTGTTCGAATCCCCCATCACCACCGCCTAAGTTTCCTCCATGTGTTGAATATCAGCCCTTTGATTGGCCGCTTCCCTCTTCCTAAAAATTGTATCTTTGCATATTCGATAAAAGGAAGTAAATTGAAAAAAAACACTTGTATCTTGAACGTTTATTATTTTCCATCCGCAATAGATACCAATAAGTTCACAGGAACCGGCCAGATGGTAAATCGATGCTAACGACTTGTCTCTGCTATTTAACCATGTTTTGTGCTACTTAGCAAGCGCGCTTGCCAAGAGTAAACCCTCCTCCTTCAACCGCGTGAAGTGACTAAATTTGTTTGATCCCGACGATGTTTGCTCAGCGAAGATGGCATGGTGAAAACCTTGACCATTCTTCCAAATTCATCCTCAGGCACAATTCCTAGTTCGTCCAGTCAGCCATACAGTCGATAGCAATAGACTAGAGTTTCGCTCCTATTAGAGCTCATCAGTAGTGCATATTCGCTATCCCTGTCCGGGCTTCGGTTGTGGTCCAAACTCATCGCATGGAAGGTGTGCGTGTGTGTGTTATCACTGTGCCAGCCAGCTCACACCAGGATTGAACGGAATTCCTCTTTCATGTTTGTTCAGGTATCATCTTAATTGATATCCAGTTAGTTCATTGTAAGCCCGACATCAACAAAGGGGGAGAAACGGTTGATAAAAAGAGTAGCGGAGGATTTAGTTTGATCACATGGTCAATTTCTTCTGGTTTGATTTCCAGTCAGATTAATGCATTCGCATTGCACGGATGAGACCCAACCAGATGGAAAATAGCAGTCCAGGACTTCCAAACATTTCAGTTCACGCTTCATTCTCCCTGTGCACCATAAACTTCACCATATGACAATTGAATATTTGTTAGCCTACAACCAAATCAGAACTTTCATGCAGATTCGGAAAAGCTGGCTACAAACCTGCTTGGCCAGAGTTCACATTCAACTCGTAGTTGCTTTGGCGTAGTGGTATGAGATTACATCAATACACATTATGCAATTGGTCAGTTGGTAAGACTGTCGCTATGATTTTATTGGTTTTAGGGGTATCACACATAGAGATAATTTCCAATAAAGCCAACTCTCAATAGTATACATTCTCAGCTGACCAGTACGGTGTCCAGATTGTATCTGTTATCGTTAATATGTCAGCGCAAAATAGTTGGAATTTTTGTTTTATAGGACGCTCAGGATGCGTATCCTTGTACTTGCTTTTACCATTTGAATTTCACGAAATACATTAGAAAAAACTGCCATAAATTAAATCAGAAATTGCTAGTTCCCAACTGTGTGATCTATAAATAGTTTTATCTATAAATTTAACACTTTATTCGCTCCAAACTTTTTAAAAAGTAACGCTTCAATATCATGCCTTTTTTGTATGTACCTAAATTTGGAGCTGAGATAATGATGGTTCACTCATATCTACCACCACCACCAGGACCACGCAAACATTGCTGTTGTAACGTTCACGTCCTTACACAGGATTGTCCGGTCAAACCTGGCTTAGGCCAGAATCAGACAACAAGAGATTTGACCTTGTGTGTTGTCATGGCTACCTGGCACAGATACCATAAGAAAGTCTTTCATGCAGCCCTTCCATCGTTCCACAATCTCCGTAGTCATTGTTCGTTCTCCTCCATCCACCCATCCATCCATCTAACCAACTTATCCCCCTCGAAGTCGTATGCTAATCTTTTCGGTTCGGATACGGTCATTTTTTTGATAGTTTTATTTTCTCTCTGGTTCTCCAGTTGAGAGAGGGGACCGCAAATCCACATGTGTAGACAAACGTAATTCGGTACACACGATTCTATGTGGAATTTCCGTTTCAAGTAAAAGTACAAGATCGAATCAGAAAAGATTAACCTCGGAGGAGGAAAATATCGCAACGTTCTCGCTCTCTCTCTCTCTCGCTCTCCTCCGTGCTCTTTTCGCGTCACCCACCTTTTGTTTGACCTTGAATCTGATTGACAGGATAAAGTTCGTTCGGGGGGGGGGGAGGGGGTGAACAACTTGTGCCCCCGCAGGCACACTGTTCATTTCCGTGCGCCCGTCGGTCCGGGACATTTATGTGCGATAAGAATCTGGTGCGCATTTTTGCGCTGAAATAAATCCGCTCTATGGAGGGAGAAAAAGAATTCAAAACAAAAAAATAGATGAAATGGGTTTAACAACACGCACTACTGAAATTCGGACATCAGTAATTTGTTTTTCTCGGTGTTTACCGGTCAAATTCGGGTAAATGGAAATTTGGTGTTTCTTTATCAGTTATCTGCGTTTTCTCAATCTATCTTCAGTGGTTTCTTTACCCGATGGTAGCGAAGACGCTTTCAAGGTCATCCGTTCAAAGCATACTAATTTATGAAAGAGAGTGAGTGACGTAGTTTATTGTACAAGCACGTTAGCTCCATTCGGCAAGTAAAGTTTGGTATGCCGGCACTAAGTAGCGCTGGAAGAGTTGCAGCTATTCCAACGGAAGCATCTGAAATGCTGAAAACTCATTGTTCCAACGTTTTCGCAACACTGCAGGTTGAAGGTCTACAACTACCTTCCCGGTTACATCATCTTCCACGTCCTTCACTAACCTACGTTTTACTTACTGCTGGAAACGTTAGAGCAAAACTGATGGCTTTGCGCAAACATGCAACCCAAGCTCCGGGCAATATACACCCGAAATCCCTGATCTTTTTGGCGAATCACATATCCGAACCGCTAGCCATTTTGTTCCAGCGAATGTTCGACCAAGCAACAATCCCAGAATTATGGAAACAAGGAGTCATTTCGCCCATATACAATGGTGGTTGTCGTAGTGACTCCGCTAACTAATGACTTGTAACCTTGCTTCCGGTGTTATCGAAAGTCATGGGATCAATGGTGGCAGATTCTCTGATGGAACACTTTGGACGATTCTTTCAACAGCTTAAAACGACTTCAGGTAAAAGCGGTCCTGCTCCAACAACCTGCTTCCTATTCGAGATGAATGGACCAGAATAATCGACGAAGGGGATGCGGTGGATGTGATTTATGTCGACTTCTCGAAAGCATTTGATCGGGTGAATCACCAACGTTTGTTTCAGAAGCTCTACAATTACGGCGTTCAATATTTTGTGTTTGATTGGATTTGAGCATTCCTCCAATATCAGTCCGTGTTTCTGATTCCACATCCGGATCTATCAATACCACCCGCGGTGTTCCACAAGGATCCGTACGCGGTTCCCGTCTGTTCCTCGTATTCGTAAATGTTCTATCGAAAGTGCTAGGTCCGAAAACAATACTGTTTGCGGACGACGCAAAATTCTGGTATACAGTAACAGAACCCGAGTGCTCTCTAGCACTTCAAGAATCACTTAAAACAACTTATCAATGGTCTAGGGAGAACGACATTGACCTCAATGTTTCTAAATGCAATGCTCTATCCCTACGTCACAAGGGAAGATTCTCGTGTTTCCTCGGAAATCAGCAGCTACCACATACTTCCAGTGAAAAAGTCTTAGGTATTGTTGTTCAAGAGGATTTAAGCTGCTCCATCAATTGCGCTAAAGCTTCGCCCGCTGCTGTGAAGAATGTCGGCTTACTTAGGTGAGTCTTTGGCCGGTTTCAATCAGCACTGTTCTCACGTTTGCTATGAGTGTACATTCAACCGTACACAGAATATGCCATTCAAGCTTGGAGTCCGTGGTTGCAACGTGATCGCAAGATATTTGAGCGTCCACAAAGGATGACCACCAAGAGGGTCAAAGGACTGCACAACCTCACCTATGAGGAGAGATTACGATCAATGGGACTATATTCTGCTCAGTATCGCCGAATTCGGGGAGACTAGATTTTAGCGTATCAAATACTGCAGAACCCAAAACATCCGTGTCGACCGCTGCTCATGTTATCGCGCAATCTACACCTTAGGGGACACCGTTTCAAGTTATTGATTCAAAGTGTCCATTGGAATGCCAGCGTCAATCTTTTGCCATCAGAGTGTGCAGTACTTGGAATGTCCTTGCATCTAACATCGTTTGTGCACCTACAATTGAATCTTTCAAGCGGAGACTCGATGAAACCTTGTGACACATCACATTCCTACACTACTAAAAGCAAACGCAAATTCACTGAAGCCTACATTCTTTATTATCTCCTACCTGGATCTGTAGGTAACTTCTTTTTCGGCGTGAAACGATTCATCTGTGTTAATATCCTATCGGGATGAGAGACGGAAGAGCTTGTAAGTCAATCCCATAATAAAACTTTGACTGTGACTATTAAAGGAATATTTTTGAGAAGGTTGATATCACGACCAGTAGTGGGCAAATGTATCAATTGGACTTTTAAATTTGTGATGCTATAAGATTTATATCCACCATACGTGGTCGAAATTTGATTGTTCTTAGGTGAAAAACTAAGTGTCGCGTGCGACATTGTATGACGCACTATCTCTTAAAATAATACAGAGCAACCAAAACTGACGCACGAAGATGCATGGTTCATGATTGTAAAAAACTGAAGCAGAACCGTTTTCGACGCAGTGATTGAAAAACGGTCTAACCGCGATTTTCATAAATTTGAACTGATTATGTGTCCGGTTGTTCGCTATCTGTTAGTATGGCTGTCCTCACTTGATTGCGGTCCAATTCAGCAGGTCGGTTGGACACGATAAGTTTACGCCTGGCGGTCGGATTGATTAAGTAGAGGATTTTTCATGGCAACCATGCCGGTAGATACCTAACTGCAAAGGCCGTAAATAATGTCAAACGGGTAAAATAATTATACCGGAAAATGTTTTTACTCTGATGTCTACGAAAGTTGTTATGAATGTGAATTCATTGTTCTTGTTTGTTAGCCATTGGCCGAAAGAAATAATCCATGGACATTGACTTAGTGTTATCGATTCAGGCTGTATTATGCTTGGGTTTGAGCGTGCGACAGGATATTGTTCCCCGTGAACTGATACGCGAAGCAATATTGGTCACCCACTGGAGCAATTGGTCGACCTCTATAGATTACGTTGGTTGAGGCATGCGCTACGCATGTCGCCAGATAGGTTATCACGGCGAGCGATATTCGCCGAGGCAATTAGTGGTTGGAAAATGGTCAAGGGCGGTCAAATAAAGACCTGACATGACGGTATGAAAACCCTAACCAGGAGACTCGGTGATAAAGGCCGCGTAAGGCTCTCTGGATGGCGAGCTTGGGATCATTGTAATCCATCGTTAAAGACACTGAATAATATGACTGAGTGTCGTAAACATTGGCGCTCGTGCATCTACTGAATTTATTTGCAGTCATATTCCACCGATATTCTCCGTTTTCTGTTTGATTCTACTTTCAAACTTCCTGCCTTTCTTATGCTGTTCATCCAAATAGGCGGCCAAAAGACAGCAACCAAAAACCGGCGCACGAAAGTGCATGAATAATGGTTGTACAAACTGAAACTGAATCAAATATGGTCCGGGTCTCGGCGTGGGCTAGAACCACCGGCAGGCCGGTAGATCTTCATGAGCTGGGTTGACTGACAACTTGCACGAGAGTGACAAACTGATAAAGGACCAAGGGGGAAAACAAATTAATCTGTCTGCAATTCATATGTTAGGCATAAATTGACATAGTTATACACGCCTGAGAAAACATTTTGGTATCGGACAACGAACTTCAATTTATATCAAGTGAATGAGTTTTCTCGATCAACTATCTATCCTTGATTGTTTACGAGGAAAAGCTCGATATGTATGTCAGCAAACAGCAAACACTGGTGTACATTTTTTTCTACTTGAGTAATTATTGGTTAACCTGTGAATACGCATGACAACCTAGTTGCATTGAAGATTCCTCTCACAGCACGTGATAAACGTCTCCTAATCAGATCAGACAGGTAGTTTCCTTTGAATGACAGTTTAATAAGCAGCTTCCATTCAAGTCGCTGCGTCTTCACACCCTAGCCACTGCGGAAACGATCGACATTCGTCTATTCAAACCTAGTCTATGTGCAAAAAAGAGATTGGCCCATGCCATTCAACTGCCGTGGCCGAAGATGGATCGCACGGATGATGCATCACAGTTTGATTGCAGTGTTATGGTGATACATTCACGGTGTATCAGATTGCTCTTTACTCACAGCTATCTCGCTCCTCAGAACGGGTTCTTCGTGGTTTTAATCTTCTCCTTTTTCACTATTCACATGTAGTGCCCTTCTTACTCTAAAAATAATGCCTTTTATAATTAATTTTACCCCGGTTAAAAGTCTGTATGTGCACAAAACTAAGATAATCCCTTTCTCTCCCTCCTACTCAACGCGTTGTGGAGACAAAAAGGGATGTGCAAATCAGTCATATGATCCTTCAGCTCCTGATATCAACTATCCGTCCAGGCTTATCAAAGCTGAACTAAATCGGTCAGATGCATTATTCTAGATCGAATTCTGAACGCTGGCAACAAGCAAACATCTGCGTCAATACATCCAGGCTTGTCTGTGGAATGTAATGACAAAAAAAACAATCGGTTGGAACAAGTGAACAGATGTTTCCGTTCTCCACCGGTCGGGCACTCTTCTTGCCCACCGGTCGTCACGCAAAAGTTTGTAATGTGGAGTCGGTTGCAAACTTCGCTGTGTCAATTTTTGTTTTGAACACACAATTATTTCGGTACTCTTCAAATTTGGAGCCACTTCCCCAGCTGGGCTAGCTCCCTCTTCTGTGTACATGAATCACTTCACACGTCCACTATTCCATATTGTTTCAGGCTGACTCCGATTTCAAAAGCATCCAAATATGTTCTGTTCTTTCCAAAGGATTTTGTTTCACAATGTTTGACATCTTCCACCTTAAAGGTGACTGAAAAAGCTGTTTTTTAGATACCAACATAACCCAGGGAGCATACCCAATCATCTTTCACAGATTGCCTAGAAGCCTAACAGATTCACCATTTATCCTCTCCAAATTCCGATTTTATCCTCCCAGTCGTATGTCAAAGTTTCAACCCTTACCAAATGCCTTGAATCTCCAGGTAGCTTTCCACGCCCGTTGTTTCCTACTGATCCCTACTGACAATTACTCAGTTGAAATCAACTCTGTCTAATCATTTGGATTCATTACAGATTACAATATCTGTTTATGAAGTCATCTCGATGATTATGATGATAAAAGGCTCTGTCTCTCATTGCAAATTCGAATGATCACACAGATCCCTACTTCCCAACAGTTATTTATCAACTCTTATATATCGCTGTCTTTTTACTTTATCACCCTCCTGGTTATTCTTCCTGACTTGAGTAAACAAATTTCTAAATTCGAACCCCTTGGTCTGATGGTTATCACTGGCGTTCCCCCAATTGGGATACTTTCATGTGATCACCACAACTCTATACGTTAATTTTTTGGAAAGGGTTTCTTTCAATTTAACTTCCTGATAGATTTAATTCTTTAAACATCCCTATCCTCCTTCGAGGATAGCGGTATCGATTTACTCCCAGGTGGAAAACTGTCTGATCTAGAGTATGCAGACGATATTGTGCTACTAAGTGAAGATTCAAGTAAGTTGCAAGCTTTTCTGGATAGTTTGAGTGCTACTGCAGTCATCCATGTTCAGCATGCGTTTTGCACCTTCAAATTGTAAAATGTTGCTCAAGATTGGGTCAGTCAAGCGCAGGAAAGTGCATAGTTAATGGTTGTAAAAACTGAACTGAAAATGCATACTCTGACTACCAACATGCGCACTTGATTGACACACTATCTTTCCAATCCCTACACTGGTGCTAACCCCTGACACGTATAACCTCGTTTAAACTTTTCCCGAAATTCGCCTGTACCCAATCTTTCCCATGCACTCACTCAGGAATCAGGGGACAGTAGCAAGTTAGACTTCAATCATCTGTCATTTTATGCTCTCTGTGAGCCCAATATTTGTTTCTTTTTTGATGTGTTATGCGATATTTGATGTGTCTGATGTTTTTAACTCAAACATAAACTTTTGTGTTTGCCACTGTCACCGTAAAATCAGTAAACCGTATATATTTTTTCAAATGCTGCGCCGGTTTATTGCGTACGTTGTCCATAAGTTTTCTATCCACAATTACACCTACAGAGTACGCTATCCGTGCATGGAATCTATGGCTACAACGTGATTGAAAAATGCTGGAGAGCCCATAAAGGATGGCCACCAAAATGATTAGGGGGTTAAATGATTATTTATTTGCAGAGAGACTGCTAAAATCATCACCTAACGTTCAGCTTAGGGGATATCCGTTCAAACTAGTGGTCTCAAAATGACGGTGTCAGTCATTCGTAGTCAGAGTGTGTTCGATCTGGAACTCTCTCCCACCCCACGTCGTCTTAACACCAAATATTGATTCTTTCAAACTGAGACTCGATAAAACATCGGCAAATTCCAATATAAGTGAAGCTCGGTGCAGCAGTGGAAGAAGCCCGTGTCATGTGATATTTTACACAAGGAATTATATGCGTATAACACCCCTTTAACCACAACACAAACATATGAGGCGAGAAAAGCATGAGCTTGTAAGTTATTCCCATAAAAAATCTTTGAATTTTCACATCATTGGATGTTCCATTTACTTCCACTTGAAGCTGGGCTAACAGGCAAAATTGAAGCTCATGGGTATTTGTTCAACAACGCAGAACACGAGACAGTAAACAGGAAAATCAGATAATACACAGATTTCACCGTATCCACTTTCTGTGGCTTGACAAATAATACCCTGGCAACTGGACCTCAAATAAAGTTTTTCTATCTGTAAACAAATCAACATCTGCCGACAAAAAGCACACCCTTTCTTACTTGCTCTAAGACAATCACTGCTCTGGTTGTGCAGCGAGAGCCAGGGAGAGAGGAGAAATCCGTGATTTTGTCTTTCTGTTCGACGCTGTCAGGTGTTTTCCCAAATCGATACGGTCACCTAGGTGACTTGCAGACTGCTGATGAGACCGAACGGTCTAAATGACCGACACAGGGTATCGCATACTCCTTCTCACACACATACACTTTGGAACCTTGACGATGCTCGTGCGAGCGAGCAGAAACTTTTCATCGGGCGGTTACAGTCACTCTGCGCAGAGACAGAGAGCGAGAGCTATACGACACACTTTTTGTTTCTCTTTGGAACCAAAAATGGTTCACTGCGTAATGCGATTCCTGCCATACGTATGTAGATAGTTCTCAACTGTTTTTATCTTTGAAATAGTCTTTGGGTAAAGTTCATCTGCTGTTCAACTCCCTTCAGATCTAGCTCGTTCTTTGCACGCCGATCATTTCGAATGTCCGTCCCGCCTATCAATACAATCTTTTCATATGATTTCATCCGCGGATAAATCATTGAATGGAAATTATGCAATGTCCAATTTATTTAGGATTCTTCTGGATATTTTCATTCTGTTGAAATCTTTCATTGTTCCGTTCCACCTTTTTCTCATTTTGATTGCTTGAAATTGCAGTACGGGAGATAATTGTAATCACCTCAGTTGAAAGTACAACTATAGGTTACTCAATTTCGGTTCGCAACTGGTTATGGACTCCACAACACAAATATCTCTTGCAAAATATGTCCATTACCGTCAGAGCATTTGTGAATTTGATCACGTGATTGAAAACAAAACCCCAGTTCTCCGTAAATCACCTTCCAACTGGAAAGAATCATTCGTGAAATTTCCATCTGCGTTCAATACCAAAAACAGGAACAACTGAAATGTGAGAAAAATGAAACTCATAACCGATGACTGGCTTTGAGACAGTCACAATAATATTCAAGTTAATTAGGCTTTCTAAGGACTAATAGAATCTGTCCAGTGAAATCCGTTCGTTTCATTCCCGACTACATTTACCAACCGGATCGATCATACATTCATCCTCGTTCCTAATTATGGGGTGTGCTTAGTATTGGTACTTGTAGCTTTTGAACAAGCGAAGTAAAGCAGTCCAACCAAGTGACTCTTTGGACGTCCACAAAGAGTTTATTTATGCTAACAATGAAACGGAAGATATACGTTCGTGGTTTTTGATTTATTGGATCCAAACCACTGGAGGAAATGTTTCAATTACTAATAATCAATGTACTTATGCATATACAGCACTGTTCAGAATGATCATATATATGTGCTCATTAGTAACTAAGGAAATCTTGCCAAATCAGACTCTCAAACGGCTGAAGTGGAGTTCTTAGTGTTACTACTGTAGTCACAGATCATTGGGGTAAATTTCTGTGTAGTTTGAACCAAGCTGCGGTACCCAAGTGCATATACACAGACACACAGCCTCCCTCTCCCGCGTGTGTATCTGTGCAGTGACTACAACAGATATTCTGGGAAACGTTGGTGGTGTAGCATGAGGAAGCACCTCATCACAACTTGTAGATTTTGCCGGCATCATCATCATGCCCATTGTACAGCGTAACACACTGAACCGAACTTCACTGATAGCTGCCAAACTCATATAGCATACAAGTTAAGGGAGAATGTGTAAGGAGGACAGGGGTTGGACTTACTTTTGGGGACGAGAAAAGAAAGCTAACCTCTACGGTTAACACAGACCGCGCAATCTAAATGCGAATACACACCTTTTAAAGCATTTTGTCCTGATGAGAAGTAACAACAAGAACGCCATTGCTGTCGGTTTGCCGCCATGTCCTTCAGTGTCTCCAACTATCCAGTAACGGAGTCATTTGGACCCCAATCTGAAAGACGAGAGACACCTATTCTACCTGATCGCTCTGTGCATTTCTTCGTGCCTCGTCTCGACGTCATCTGCTGGCATCCACTTGGCTTTCTCCAGTCTGCAGTAGCCAGTACAAATAAGACACGGTGCGTTAGGCGACCGTCGGACATACGCAAAACATGTCCTAACCACCGGAGCCTATTGAGCTGAATTGGATTCGGTAGCAAGTTCATGTTCGATACATTCCCGAACACCCGACAACTTACTTCTTGGTTACTAACCCACTCACTTCATCCCACGTGGGCCGGCCAACGTAAGCATTGATTGTCCAAACCACTCAGCGATGTGATCTAAATTGATGGGCTAGCTGTCTGGACTTTCTGAAGAATGAAAAGCCTCGGGAAATTCTTTGACCGTTTTTTAACTCACTGGTATCTTGTAGATTACCAGCAAACAATTTCTGACTGAAGATTCTATCAGAACAGCTAGACTACAAAAATATTGATTAGAAAAACAGACTTACAAAGCGTGTCTTATTCAGTACTTTATATCATCACTTTTACTTACTAGCATAGTATTACATAGTGACCAATTTTTATCTCTTCCTCGTCCTGTCCCATTCCCCGTTGTTTACATTTCGCCCCCACCCCTGCTGTTTTGTTCTGTCCTGGGAACAGCGGACACCAATAGCAAACGGTACGTGAACTTTCGTGACAGTAAACTCACTCGCCTACTGAAAGAAGCTTTGGCTGGTAATTGTCGTACCGTTATGATTGCGCACATCAGTCCGTCCAGTTGGCATTTCGAGGAATCCTACAACACGCTGGTCTATGCGGATCGGGCTAAGAGTATCAAAACCAAGGTTTGTCAAAGCTAAAATCTAGACTGAAAAATGTTATCAATAATGACCATTTTTTAATCTCAACTATTCAGATTGTATACTAATGGTTTGATTGACCATACTGCTATTAATAACTGCCTCCATATATGTATGCACTGACAGAATGCACTGATAAACCAACAGGTATCAACCATCCAAATCTCCGTTTGAGTGGTTTTAACAAAACGACCGATTCACATCAACCATCTCAAAGAGGGAAATCGATAGCGTGTCATATGGTATGCACTGGTGGACAACTGAACTCTACAAGAAACCGTTACGTCAGATTGGAACAGCTGAAAATCTCGTCGGGAAAGCCATTAGTCCTCTTGTTTAGGGAACTCAGGAGGAGACCAGAACACGCCCGAAACGGTTTGTATAAATAAACTTTGAGCATGCAACCCTTAAGATAGTCTGCGTTTGTTTTCACTAAAAATCTGGATAATATTGCATGCAACCACACCGTTTTGCAATCTGAAATGTAGATTACTTCTTAGTAATGATGTGAGATGGGTTATTCATTGTGACTGACCATCCTCCCGAACTTATCCTCAAGTTTAACAAAACTTACCTCGTGTAGCTTTGTTTTTTTTTCAGTACAAAGATTATCCTTTTCTGCATTTTCTTCAATCAATAATTTGAACGAGAACAATCTCTAAGATCATGACAAGACGAGTTTTCATTGATTAACGACCACCAATACGACTACTACAACAACAACAACAACGACCACCACCACCACCGCCAATCCCTAAGTTGGGATTGACTTCTAGTCCGATACTGCTGCTACCGTCTTTTTTGAATTTTGAATTGTTTTTATAACCTAGGGTGGATTCTAACTCAAGCCTGGGCGCTACTTATGCGTTCTGGCGTGGGTTGGAATTCTATCGCAACTACGGAACAGTTCACAATTCAAGACAAAAATTTGCTCTGCCAGACAACATAAACTGAACAATTAACTATGCGAGCAATGGAGGATTTGACTCAATTTCAAAGATGAATTCGTCGTGTATATAGCAACTGAAGCGTGAACTGAAAAGCTCGGATGCACTGGACAGCTGTTTCGACCTGGTTGGGTCTCATCAGCAGTGTGAATCCATCGAAACAACCGGAGATCGAACTCGGGACCTCGCACGCAGAACGCAAGCATGCTACCCACTTGGGCCACCGGGCAGCTGATCAGACCATTTTCATTTTCCATTTACACAGTATAGCACAATCCATCTTTGCGAACTTGTTGAGGGCCACAGACCTCGCTCATCTCAGGATTTGCACTACTGATTAGACTAAACCAGGTTGAAACAGCTGTCCAGTGCTTCCAAGCTTTTCCGTTCAGGCTTCATTTGCTATATACACGACGAATTCAATTAACCATGCCTTAGACGTTCATCAAGTTTATTCCGATGGATTCTAAGAACATAATTTCTTGCCAATCATTTTTTTGCTTACCGTTGAATTCCAAATGCCTATGTAAGTTGAATGGTGGAAACAAATGTGGAAAGATCAGTGTTATGATCTCATAGATCAGCTGGTGGAGCGTACAATGCACAAAGCGCAGGCGGCTTTCATGACTGGATTCGAATCCCACCGAAGCTGCTGAATTTTTGTAATTAAAAACACGAATTCAATCTACAAAATAACAAATTGATCAGTTACTTTTGCCAATAAAATTCAGCCGATTTTTCCTTATCCAGTTATTTTCTGATCACAAAGAAGTTGTTCACTCGGTTTCTTTTTCTACCCGTGATCACGTAGGTTCGTCGCAATGTGGTTGATGTGAATCATCACATCTCGCAATATACACAACTGATCGAAGAATTACGCAATGAAATCGCCTGGTTGAAATCAAATTTGACCGAAACGTCCGGGAATAAAACACGTGAGTCGATTCCCATCTGCCCCCGCACGTATGTGATTGGACTTTTTGCCTGTTTTGTTGACCTTTTCTGCTGACAGTACACACTCCACCCCTCTTCGATCAAGCATTTTAAATTTGGGCGTGTGTGTGCGCGCGGGTCCGTCTTGCTGCCTGTAGTCACATGAAAGAGTGTCGTTCGAATCGGTTCAAACGGTATGCAAGTACCACGCCCAGGAGATGTGTATTATTTGCTGCGTGGTCACGTTATTCGGTTATCTGATTCGGATTCTGAATGAAATACCACAGGAATACGGTTTCTGGGAGTACAAACAGTTGCGATCTCGCGCGTATCATTGGAATTGTCCACACAGCAGAGATGTTCGTTTTCTCTTCAGTGAGTTTACAAATTTCCGCTTTGCGCGAGTGCCTTTTCAGACGGTAAACACCGGATCCACGATTCATGAAAGAGATCGATTTGGGGGAAATTATGGATATCGAAAAAATAATTCCATTTTGTGATGGATCTTGATTTATGTTACAGACTGAGATGCTCTCGTTTGACCGGAGTGACGGTAAGCTGTAACCCATTCGAAATTGCTCGAAGTACTAAATCAAATGGATGACAAATTAAAAAAAGTGAACATCTGGATAAGTTGCAAGCTTTTTTAGATAGTTTGAGTGCAAGCGTGGCTATGTTCGGTAATTGTTTTGTACCTTCAAAGTGTAAACTGTTGCCACAAGACTGGTTTGGTCCAGTACCCATTATCAATTTACTGGGGAATTAATAGAGATAGTGGGCAAGTTTTGTTATTTGGGCAGCTATTTCTCGCCCGGTGGCCGTATCACGCATGAAGTGTCAGCTCGCATACAGAAGATTCGATCGGCATTTACCAACTTGAGACATCTGTGGAGCCGTCGTGAAATCCGGCCGTCTGTGAGGGATTGAGTGTAAACTGCGGCAGTTTGACCATTTCTGCTATGCATCAAATAAACTTGGCCACTAGGAAAAGGTGATAAAAATAGATTGCCGGAGCTTGAAAACCGCTGTTTACGCATCATTGCACGAATCTGGTGAGAAAACCCGACGAATAATGCCGAGGTTGGGTGGAGAGTTTCAGGTAACCGCGGTCGCCCACTGGAGCGAATAGTCGACCTCCGTAGATAAGTCGCGTTCGCTCCTTGGATTGGGACCTCGGGATCATTGTAATCAATGATTAGAGACATCGAGTGATATGGCTGAGTGTCGTAAGCAATGGCGTTTGTGCATCTCAACTTCTTTGTATCCTTAGTCCATTGAAATTTTCTAGTTTCTCATAGGCTCTATTTTCAACTTTCCTGTTTTTGTCCTACTTATATAATTCCACAAGGCGGTGCCCGGTCGAGGATAGTTGCTTATAGTGAATAACGATCAGGCTATCGGTAAATTGTCATTCATACAACAAAATATCTCATTTGGAACGAGTCTTCAGAATTCCCACACGCACACACACAGGATAGCTAAGGGAACGGTTCACTATTCGATGCGCATTCTTGTAGTTATCGTACTGAACAGCACCAATTCACGTCAACAGCTCTTGTTCCTTTTTGACTTTCAACACCGTACACACCCTTTTGTTCTCCCAGCTTCCCCCACCTCACCTCTACTCTCCCAACTCTATTCCATCTCTCTCGGGTACTTCAGGCGATCTTACTAGCAGTAGTGCCTCGGGTGGAAATTCTGCCGCTGTTCGCTGTTGTCCTACCTTGACTGCTGTACAAGTTTCACCGAATTCTCCACTAGCTGGAGCCCTTCTCCGCCATCGACGTCCTTTCAAACTAGTCACGTTTAATGTGCGCACTCTGATGCGTAAAGGACAACAGGCGTGTTTAGCTCGTACGCTCGAAACCTTAGCCATCGATGTGTGTTGCATCCAAGGAACTCGCATCCAAGATTCCAGCTCCATTATTCGATTGACGTCCCCATCTAACTAATATGTGAAGTTTCAATTACGCCTCTCTGGGGACCCTGAGGATACGGCTTCCGGTTTTGCTGGCGTCGGCGCAGCTCTCAATGAGAGATCTGAGGCCGCCCTCGTAGATTGAATCCCAGTCGACAGTAGTTTGTGTGCAGTGATACTCCGAGCTTCGTACAGGGTAAACAGCCGTTGCCACGATAGACGAAACTTGTTTGTCGTATCGGCGTACGCTCCAACAAACTGCAGCCCAGATTCAGTCAAAGATGAATTTTACCACAATCTACACGACCTATTGCGTAAAGCGACCCGGTCTGATATCGTGATTTTAGCAGGAGATATGAATGCTAGAGTAGGCCTGGTTAACTTCGAGTGAGGCGCACCTGGGAGGTTTCTTCGGACTAGATTCCTGTCGCTCGGAAAGCGGGGAGCTGCTGTTGGCTTTGTGTTCCGACCACCGCCTGTTCGTCGCCAGTACGAACTTCAGACGCTCCAACCGCCGGTACGCCACTTGGCCCCGCGCTCCTCGAGTCAGAGACGAACGCATATCGACCACATCGCGATAAGCCACAAATGGCGCGGCTGCATTCAAGACTGCCGATGGTACTGGAGCACTCCCCTCGAATCCAACCACGCATTAGTATGCACTAAGCTGTCCATGTGCTTCGATGGGCGTCCCAAACTCACGATATAACGATGGTTAGACTGTGATAAACTGTCCAAACCAGCTTAATTAACTGTCTTCCAAAACGCACTAGCTGCAAAGCTAGTACCACCCCCACCCGATGACTTTAACCAGCACTGGTCGCTTATTGATAAGCGACCAGAATGCTGTGCATTCTGTTGGCTTAATTAGTTGTGGTCTGGAACGTCGCGCCGTGACACCCTGGATCTCTGCAGAGTCTCTACGCCTTCTTGATGCACGTCAGTCTATTCCGACCGGCAGCGAGCATAATGAAACACAACTCTTAACGAGACGCGAACTTAAAGCAAATCTACGCAGAGATCGCGAGATCTCGTGGACTCAACGCGCGTCAGAGATGGAACGTGCTGTCTCCATGATTAATTCCCATAAGCTGTTTCATCTCATCCGGGTCACCGGTAGGAAAGCCTTGGGTGTGAGCGGAACGATCTGCGAAGCTGATGGTTCACCCATTCACAATCAACAGCGACGTCTTGTACGCTGGGAGGAGCACTGCAAAGCACAGCTTAGCTGTACTCCAGCGTCAGCTTTTCACACAGCTATTCCAGCACACGTCCCATGGTCTTTCTCAACAGACCCACCTTCTGAGGCGGAAATCCATAAGGAGATCCAAGCCTTGGGACGTCACAAAGCGCCGGTCTCCGTTGGCCCTTCCCCAACCCTAATTAAAGGTGGTGGAATTAAGCTTGTTAGAAAACTACAAGTTCTGTTCTCTAAAGTTTGGAACACTGGGCAGGTCTCCTCCTCGTGGGGGGAATCGGTTGTTGTCCCCATCTTCAAAAAGGGCCCGCGCAATAACTGCGCCAATCATAGGGTACAGGCCTAATCCCGATAGCGTCAAGGCTGTTGGCGTCCGTCATTCCCCGTCGACGGTGTTGGTGTTGGGGAGGCGATCATTTCACGAATGGCGAAAGCTAGAGCATCTCTCGCCAACCTGCGACACCTGTGGCAACACCATGACATCCGACTGTCCCTTAAGGGAAGGATGTATATCACCGCGGTTCGCAGTGTTCTACCTTACGGTTGCGAGACCTGGCCCCTCCGCGTTGAGGATGCTAATCCACTGTCTGTATTTGACCACCGATGCCTCCGAAGAATTGTTCGTATTTGGTGGGAACATCGGGTGGGGAATGACGAGGTTCGTCGTCGTGTGTTGGGTGTGGATAGTCGTTCTCTAAAGGAAGTAATTGCTCTACCCCGCCTCCGATGGCTTGGTCACGTATTGCGTATGCCTGCTCATCGACTACCTTTTCGTGGTCTCTTTGCACGTGCCGGGCATGGCTGGAAGTAGCAGCGCGGCGGTTATATCGTGATATGGCGTAGAGGTAGAAAGAAGTTGGTTTCAGCTTTGGTTTTGGTTGGTGCAGCCCGCCTTCCAGGTTGGGGCCCAAGGGTTGATGATTGACGTTGGTTAGAGATGCTGACAGATATGGCCCAGAATAGAAGTCAAAGGCATGAATGCTGTTCGGTCTGCCTGTCGAAATCCCGTGCTCCGTAAAAATAATAGAAAAGATAAAATATCAAAAAGTGTACGGTGAAACACAAAAAGACTTGTTATCTCATTTATCTTCTATCTTCCCGTAATTAACTGTTGCACCCTCTTTCCACTTTGCTCTGTACCCCGATCCACCTATCCCCTATTATTGTTATTGTTAATATTGTTGTGGCGTTGGCACCATGCTTGTTCATAAACCGGTGTAATATATATATATATATATATATATATATATATATATAGGGATTATCGGGTTTGAAAGAAGATATTTTCAGTCATTCTGCTCCTATTCATTGTACAAAGCTCAATCAATTCATCACTCGACCGGTGTAACCAGATGAAATAGAAGATCAAGAGTTTCAATTGGTTGTTGGTTGCATGTGGCGACTTTTGACAGTGATTATCTGTTTCTTAGTTTGCACATGTGCACTCCAATTGCTCACACCCCTCGGAGAATCAACACAGAGAGTAACTTTCAGAAACTGTGATATAGTATCTTAGTCAGTAGTGTATGCCTTTAGGTAGTATAAAAAATCAATTTGTGATAAAATATACAGAATCGACGAAAACCACGTAACTTTCGTTACTTGTTTTGATTATTTATTATGATCTGTTGTTTAGTTAAAGCGGAACGGTGCACTGGAAATGTGGCCCGTTTCAAGTTTCAAGTTGTTATTTATCCCTAAATTGCTTACCTTTTCTTTGGTGTAACTCAAAACCGAATTTCAATTCCAACTATTGTCCGTTCGGTTGCAATGCAAGGGTGATCACAGATCTGAGTGTATGGGGTCCACCATGATTTATAACGCTTCTGGCTATAATAATGTTACAAACCTTTTCTGGTGATAAATGTGTACCATAGTGTCTGTCAGCATCTATTCATTTATTCCTCCAATTTTGTTGTTGCCACTGTTCACGGAAATCGATGGATACATTTGTTAAGACCAGCGTTGATCGGTATCAGTACCGCCGTTATTGTTCATGACATTAGTGACTGATTAAGCTCAACACTTGATTCAAGAAGTAAATGTGCATCAAGCCGTAGACCCAGGTTACGTTGACCTTTGACCAATGACCTGTCGAATTTCGTCATTGCTCTAGGAAGGTGGTGGCCAAATGATTAGGTCACCGTATTCTGATCCGACGGTCTCAGGTCCGCCGTACCTAATTCTATTTTCTTTCGAGCCTTTGTATGGCCGCGGTCCGCTTCCTGAAAGTTGAACGTAAATTAGTATTTTAAATAAATAAAAAAGGAATTAAAAAGACTTTTATTTATTATTTGAGGACTGCTGCGATCATTGTTCACCCATTTGCACAGGCGGGTCAGCGGCTATCGATCGATTGAAGATCTGACAGTACCCAACGCTGCGCTTACCAGCTAGGACAATCGCGATTATCATTCACCTGTTTGCATAGCCAAGACAATGTGACAAGGCTCATTGATCAACTAAAGTTCACTCCCATCATCGAGACTAATCTTACGGCCGCAAACAGTCGTGGCCTTGATGACGATAAATGACCAGTGTCCTAGCCGTATCACAGAAGAAACCTGCTTAGAGCACAGAGGTTTGTTTATAACAAAATCATAAATCCTCGTTTGTCTTAGTTTGGCTCTCTGCTGAAAATCAACCAATACGCCCTTTACATTAATTGCACGCTCCCGTAATTTATCGGAAATCCGAGCGTTCGCCAAGGCGAACAACTTGCATTAACCCAGTAACCTCTGTGCATATCTGATTGAGATAACTTTCGACCCACATTCATGTTCTTCTTTGCGACGCTGAGATTGGTATTAGGCGATTTTATCTAAAAACCAAGATTGGAATTGATAAAACACTTTTAAGAGGTCCACTTCTTCACCATCAGCTTTCAAATAGGCGATTTCTTCTTCTTCATCAAAAGACGTTCATCAATAAAGATACGCAATGCATGAAATCTTTAATCCGATCTCGTTTATTCTCTGGCGAGTTTATTACCAGCTGATTTATTGTGGGTTTGAACCCAGATTTCATGACATTGTTGATCAGTACATGCGGATGAACAGGAATCCGAGGCCATTCGAATAGATAGATGCATGACTCTGAGAATGCCCACCTCTTCTTTTACCTAAGCGCCAACGTATTCCAGTAAATAGTTCCGTAGCGAGCATCTGAAAGTCCAACTCATACCCTGACCCATCGATTGGAAGACCAGTTTGGAGGCAACCATGTTCATTTGACACTGGAGAATACTGAGGTTTTCTTATGGCAACGTGGATTATCTTTAAATAGTACAATGGAGCCATCTTGTGTTCGCTATCGGATCGTCAACTTTGGAATAACACAGCAGTGATAACTATGCTTTATAGTTATTCTCAAACAAAGCAGTATAGTGACACTATCCTCTGTTTTGAACTACTAGCATCTATGCTGTGCCTTCCTTAAAAGTCTTATGCAATTAATGAACCGCCTCCTGTGTGCTTCGTACTTGGTGAAACGTCATTTTACTGAATGCGACATTGCATGTAGGTTAATCAATGTTTAGCCTGCACATCGGTCAGCGATCAAGTAAGCAAATACCAAAAATGTGACATATTGACGAGGTGACATTGCATAATCAGGACCTACGTTTTACGTATTCGGTTGGTTTGGTTTTGCTGACAATTGGGAACTTACTGGTGAATCCTAATGTGTGTAGCATAGCACTATAGACCGACTGTACTTTTACACTTGGAGCTGTTGAACGTGACGGCGTTTATCTTTTAAACAATAATTCTATTTGACATTAAACTCACACCTTGATGACTGTACGCTCCTTGCTGAATTAACAGTTAGTTTATGTCCGTTGGTAACGGAGCATCTGTTTCATTACGCATAGGAGTGAATAATCTGTCTCACAATCAAGTAAATTGATCTATGATATATATCCCATTCAAACTTTATACATTCGACCTTGAAATTACCCACAGTATCAGAGGTGAGGAAGCAGAAAGCTAGTAGTCATACATGACAGAGTTTGAGGATTTAGCTAGATGATAGGGTGAATTTCGTTATGTACAGTGTAAATAAAAATGTGAGCTGAAAAGCTAGGAAGTGAACAGTTGTTTCGACTTGGTTGGGTCTCATCAGCTGTGCGAATCTATCAACCCAAATGGGGTTCGAACCCAGAGCAAAAGCACTGGAAGAACAAGCAATGAATCTCGTGTAGAACATAATAATCGATTTTCCAGTTCCACTTTAATATAGACGCAATTGAACGTACAATTTCTTCACGAAAGCATACAATAAAACGCCAGAATTCTCGATCTTAACGTGATTGAGGATCTGTTTAGTGTGCTTCAAGATACCAAAAAATTATAATCGCATTCAGTTGAAAAAAATTCAAAATAAAACAGATCACTCACACATAATTTAAGTCTTAACCTAGTTGAACTCGGCACATGATAAGGCTGAATACCTCATTTAGAGCTCTCGGAAAACATGAATCATTGATCAACGTGCATTTCCTCTAGTGTGAATTACGTAACACCCCTGTTTGTAAACGAATATCATTCGCAAATAATTCCAGAAACCACATCATTTTCTACTGCGTGCTTAAATTTACTGGTACTAAAAGATTCCGTTTTATAAGATGACTATCTAGCTTTCTTGATTGACTTTCTTGATGCTAGAAAAATCCCATACGTCTGTCCGTAAGTGGCGCACAGATCGTAACAAGCACGATGGATTTTCCACGTGCTTCACTTCCAACTTTGTTGGAGATCAAGTAAATTTCTTAATAGCGAAATACCTGACAAATTTTGTTTTGTGAATGAGTCAAAGCCAGATCGTGGTTTATTTTTCACGGTTCAAAACATGGCTCTTAGCGTTTGTGCTCAATAGTCACAACAGTCACATCAATTCTTAAAAAAATCGAATTGGGGCACAATGATCCATAAAATGTCCCTAAACAGTTTTCATTATCTATCCACCTGCCCAGCCAAATTCGGTAGCATTTTAGGGCACTGACACGATCAAATGATGACGAGCAAGTATGTTCAGCACTCGAGGTTTAGAAAGCAAGCATACCTGACTGAAATCTCCGGTTTCGCTGCCAGCCTAACAGGATGAGCTCGGAAACGGGCAATCTGGCGATGAATGGACAGATAGGTGAAGGCCAGTATCAGATGGGTAGTCCATGTTAAGGGATCAGAGGCTTTGTGTAGTTGTTAACTGTGAAAACAGCTTGTCATGTGTATTTCACTCAATCCTGATTTCGGTGAGTCTGGCATAATTATTTCCGTACAAAGGTTGAACCTTTGTCATTTGTTCTGTGATCTGTGTCGAATAAGGATACCGTTATTTGTTAAGTGCATGAATGCAAATCAAATACTCGCTTTACTCTCATCCAACCATTCAGTTTTGACTGATTCTTCGACACATAGGTCACCAAGAGCACTGAAAGACAGCCAAACTAATGATTGATCCCATCGGAAAATCTTTAGTTTCGTATATCTCCACCAGGATTC
>UZAN01041641.1:4092-25560 GCA_900618425.1 Echinostoma caproni
GTGCCATAGTAATTGCCGTCTATTTGAGTGGTTTGCTTCGAAGAATCGATTGTCCTCGGGTACCGTTGCGACGGCGGTTTCCTCCACACACCTACAAAACCTCGCTTGACCTGCGTTCACAGTATACTTTTGCCGTGTAACGCAGAATCCGTGAGATCCCGAGTTTAATTTCCCATTGGATTCGGTTAGATGTACAGGAATGATGGCTCGGCAAGTTAAGTCAATATTAATGGGGATTGTTTGAAAGGCGACGACTATTCGACGCAGATATGCGAATGGGGCGAGTCCCTAGGGTAACGCTACTATCTGAACAACGCGGCCGATTGTTTTTGGAATTTCTTCACACCTAAATCCCTTAAGGAAAAAAGATACCAACTTGAGCCGACAGAGAAAATAAATGAAAGCTAAGAAACGAGCTCGTTTGGATTTTCCGATCGTCTCAGAAGCGCATGCGCACAACCAATACAAAGTACACATACTGATACCACCTACGAGCAAAGTAAAACATAGCATCCACAGTGCTACATACAGACCTTCAAAAAGAGAAGTATTCGTGAGAGATTGCTTTTAGTGAAAGAAACAAAACCTGTCCGCTGTCGAGTCAGCAGCGAAACAATATTGTGGAAAGCAGAACGGACATTGGAGGTAATGTGACGAAGGGAACGAAATGTTGCGACTGTGGGCATTGCTTATCGTTGCTTTATGTCGTACGCATTTTTGATACTTTACACTGATCGTGGAGGTGGCACAACCAACGGGCAGAACAGTTTAGATTCCTCAATACATCAGTGAGTTACCAACAAACGATACTCATCACTCCTCGGATATCGATCGGACAGTCCAGAAGACCCAATAGAATTTAATCAAACCGTCACCTTCCTTACCCCTCCAAAAGCCTCGGTGTGGTCGGGGACATAATAGGTTATAAACTTTACCATGGAAGTCCATTCACACAGAAACTTGGTTCTTCTCATAGGATCGGAGGAGAACAGTTAGTGTTTTATGAGCGGTTTTATGGGCGGTCATGATTTAGCTGCTCCCGTTTGACGGTGAGCGTTAACGCAACTGTGCGATCTCTGCCCGTTCAAGCCACCCCTGTCTTTCGAAATGGAACTAATGCTATTTTGCTCCTAACGTTACCTTTGTAACTGGTATACCATCAGCGTTAAAGCGAAAGGATCTCAGATGAAAACAGCACCAAGCAACATACGTCAGACAATCAATGTTTCGGATTGAATAGAAAACTAGATACTCGGATGTTGAGCGGCTCTACCGAGGTTTCATGGATTTCGAAGTTTGTTGGAAAATGAATTCTCAAAGCATAATCACCATGGCGACCTCATTCGGATCTTACCATTCGATCCACTCTCCAGATGTGGTGAGCATGCCTCGAGATAATTCGTAGCGACCAGGGTGATCAAGTAACAGTCGAAGAGGCCAGTTTGTGCACTTCTCTGAGGGATTATTGTCGTCATTAACGTTCTGTGACTCCGAGGCTTCATAACGAACCGCATCAACAATCCACTTGGTCCGCAGAAGAGGCACGCGGCCAAGGGTTGCCAAGGCTTGAAAATACCGCATTGTTCGACATGGTCCCGAAGCAACAAGTGCCACGCGATTCTTCTGATAATTGATAAATAAGTCCGATTGATTTTCTTTGCATTTCAGGTCAGATGTGGACACCTGACCTCCGGTAGCCAGTACAAGTTTTTTAAGCGTTTCACGATCGCCAGGTGCTTGATTACATGAGAGATAAAAAGCTGGAACATATGAAGTGCAGTATTGAGAGAGCAAATATAAGTAACACGTACATCATAAAATTTCATCAGATTATCTTTTATTTCAAAGAAGATATATAGAAAAATTAACCGAATTATCATCGTGACAACAATATTGCACCCCACCCCGTGAAACTTGTTCATTGCAGTCAATTTACTACTGGATGCGTTGGTCGTCCCGCCTCAGAACTTTTACACACCTGTTTATACTGACTGTAATTTACTGGCTGGCTCCTTGGAGAGGATAACCCGGCTCCAGACATGATGATGGTCATGGTCATCGAGTTCCTTGGAGGTTTGGTACGAGAGATGTCCCCAGAGTCACCAGATGTTTCTTTTTATTTTGAGAACGCACGTATGGTCTTTGAACAACCAAGTGCGAACTGCAAGGCAGCAGGAAGTAAGCTCGCGCCTCGGAAGTCACGGGATCAACGACTTTGGTTTTAAAAGGCCAGTTACATCGACCTTTGTCACGACACCGTCATTAAGCTTATGCGGCTTTTAAACAGGAGCCAGATGACCAACCTGAAACTAACCACACCCTGGTTCAGTTCAGTTTAGTTAAGCATGCACTTTCGTGCGTCGGTTTTGGTTGCCCATTTGGATAAAATTGCAGAATGATAGTTAGAATGTTGAGAACAGATTTAAGCGAAAGGTAGCACCTTGGTAGTGCCACCGCTGTTTGTTCACGACTGTTTATTTGTTGCGGTGTGCCACAACGGATTCGCAGTTAACGTTCCTCGGTGAAGATGTTCCCCTATCCACAAGCCGGGGACGCACCTGGCAGCAGTCAGCTCTGCTTAACCCGAGGGTACCCAGTCGGTATCTGTCTATGCTCGCTACGAGATTTCCAATCTTCTCCATGTTGGTGTTCCTCCACTCCACAAGATGCTTCTGACTGTTGCTTTGTGGTGTAAACTCTGGAGTGTTGGTACACCTTTCGGATAGGAATAGCCCATTGACTTTGAAAACCGGATACGCTAGTATACCCTATTTTATACTTCGGCATGGCAACTATTGACCCGGATGTGTGTGGGGTCGACAGAATGGCTTCAGCTACGGCATGTGACAACTTGTGGAGATATGCATGCGTCACTCCCAATGACCTTGATAGAACGAGTACAAGGAAGTAGGCCACCCCAAGACATTGTCAACAATGTCTCGTTGGAAGAGGCTTACTGAAAACGAGAAATCCAGAACTAGTACCTTTTGAGATAAATGCGTGTGCACATGAGATATCCAGAAAGTTTATTAGGTCTAGATCCACTGAAGCACGACATCTGGAGCGAAAACAGCTAAAAAAAGCAATCATAAACGGATTAAACGCCACGAAATATTTTGTGAAAAGTAATGGCTTCAAATTCCGTGGGTCATGCGTTGGAGACGAAAACCGTGTTTGGTTTGGGAGTTTCGGTACGAATGACAAAACGCACTCCTTGATGAATGGACATCCTGAAGTAATGTTACAGCAGGACAACGCAGCAGTTCATAACGCGAATTTAAAAAAATGCTGATTACTATTTCACGATATCAAAACGGTGGTGTGGTCTGCGTGCAGGCCAGATTTTAACCCAATAGAAAACCACCCAACTATTCTTATTCGAAAGGTGCACCGACACTGCAGAGTTTACACCACAAAGCACTAATCAGAAGCATCTTATGGAGTGGACGAATACCGACTCGGAGAAGATTGGGAATCTCTTAGAGTGTAGACAGAGGGTGTGTAGAAGTTTTGAGGCGGGACGGCTAAACTGACTGCAACGAGCAAGTTCGACGGGGAACGGGGTGCGATACTTTTGTCGCGATGACAATTCTGTTTATTTTTCCATATATATTTCCTACGAAATAAAAGATAAATTGATGACATTTTGACTTTCCAGTTGGATGCTGCCTAGATTCTCAAAATATGGTCATCGTGCATGCGGAGAAACCCAAAAAAATCTGACAGTAGGGGCACTAATTTTGTTGCGGAGTGTAAATCATACCGTTTCGCTGGAGAAAAAACAACTATCGAGCGCAGCCATAATCGATTTAGAGATCAAATCTGGTAGGATGTTGCAACGATGGATAAAGTATGTATTCCCAAGTTTGATGGAATAACAATATTAAAGTATTAAACGAACAAAGATGTAAGTAAATACGTTTTGGGGCCTCAGCCTTATCAGTCCCTTCGTAAACGGATAATATATTAACAGAATCGAATTCAGTTTTTGAATTAAAGAGATTTATCATAATTTTCTAATGATAATAAGGCCTTTGACCAGGGAACCATAGCAAGATTACAATAACGTGACACTGAAGAACGACGTCGCGATGAGTTTAGCGAAAGTAGAAGGTTTACTCCGTGAGGCTCTAGGTTTGCATTGATGCCTTGAAAACAATAAGTGCTAAACGGGTCAGGAGTAATGTAAATGGACGGTTAACGGTAGATACTGTCATCATCTTATTGATCAAGGGGTTCAGTTTCCCGTTTTCTTGTCGTCCGGTGGCCCATTAATTGGCCGCTACCTTATTCATAAAAATTTAAATTATGCACATCAATTCAGCAAAGATTTATCAAAGCCATTTCTAATCTGTCTTTGTCGATTTTCCTCATTTGTATGAAAATCCCCCCTTTCTATTTCCATCGTTTTCGTATTCGCACAAAGCCGGTATTATAAATATGTATCATACAATGAAAACGAGCTTACCAGAACCAGCCGGTGAGGTGAAGACATGCGGGAATCGCCCGGTGAAAATGATCGTCCAGCCCCGGAACAGGGAACAACTTGGAATAGGAAGGTTTAGTGAACGGGAAAGAGTACGTCGAAGATAGTAGTTAGCTGAATCCCGAGGTCCGCGACTCTGGGACACGGGTAGATAGCGCAGGCAATCTTGAGAAATAAATAAATAAAATGGATTGATTATATTTTGCTATGTACCGACAGTCGCGCATTACGAAAGCCGTTTGGCAACAACTACGAGGAACGACGGATAATGGTCCGAAACAATAAGCTAAGACAAAGTATTACACATTTGTATAAAGGGATGACCATTATGAACCGGTCAGCTCCTTTTCAATAGAAAGTAGAACAAAACTGGTTTACGGTTTTCTTACAGCTGTTTTTGAGACAGATTCAATAAAGCGCACTACTGTCATGTTCTCTTGATTTTTCTTTCTTCTCTGACGGAAGATCCGTTTATTTGCTTTGTACGGGTCACCACAGTAATCATTCCTCCTTCTCAGAATACATGTCGTAATCTCGGGATTGTGAAAATAATATCTATTGTAATGTTCTACGTTTTGTGGACCGATCCCCCCAAAATTTATGGGACCACGTCAACTGCCAACGGTCATCTATTTCTCGGTTCCCATTTACAAGTTGCCAAATGGGCAACCAAAACCGGCGCACGAAAGTGCATGGTTAATGGTTGTAAAACTCAACTGAAACTGAGGTATAGAAGTAAGTTCTCTACCTACATTGTCTCGCTGTCCACTAACATCTAAAAATTGATTTCATATTTATCTTCCCTGTCGGGCTTTCCCATGGCATCAACTGCTCGTCGGCCACAAGTGCGAAACGGGATATGACCATCCCCTGATTGTTTGTGGTGAAAGCTTTTAGATGAATGATTTATGGAGTACTCTTGTTCAGAGATTTTTCGAGCATACGACGGCTGACGATGACTTCCAGTTCCATTAAGATGATCGCAGATTCCACGTATTCGGAGTGGTCTTTGATAGAAAAATGGATGCCTCCAGGGTATCACGCACATAAGTCCGATACAGACGTACAAGATGATTTATACAAAGCGGAGGGGGAAGGAGGAGTCTCTGAATTTCATTGAGGAGGTAAACGTCCACTGAACTCTGGAGTTACGTTTAGGCGAGTTATGGTAGTAGTTACAGGATAGTAGCTAGGATACCGACACTGTGACCATGGTCGGGTGAGCGATGCGATTCCACTTCAAGAACCACGTAGATGATGACTTACTAGGTTGGCATCAGCGTCGATCAATATTGGTCATATCCAATGTATTCATTTCAATCTTCCTTCTGCTCTTTTATCCAAACGGGCGACCAAAAGACAGCAACCAAAACCAGCGCACCAAAGTGCAAAGTTAATGGTTGTACAAACTGATGATACGGTGAAGAGATGATTTTTGAAATCGGTTTCACTATCAGAGATGAGCTCCAACCATTTGCCTTCCTGAGCGTGAAGTTGAGCACAGTAAGGCAAACCTCGCTGCCTTTATGGTTGGAAAACAAAACTGTATATTTTTGAGTGCATTCATTGATTATTGAATTTTATTTGCGAATGACGTTTTCGTCCGGTTCATGAGTTTTCGTTTGCATATATATATAACCTTTCATCATGAAACTAGCGAGGCGACGCCAATTCAACAGAGAAGCACAGCAATGGAGAGTGAAATGAGGTCGAAACACTTGAACCATACTCGACAACTATAATATACCAATTGACATGAAATCAATATATCGATTTTTTCAACTGAGTTACATCCGGAAGAAACCCTGGATTAAAATTACCGATGGTGCCATGCATTCACGTTGAGACAGAATATGGAATTTCAAAAATGGGTATGGCAACAGTAACCACCTGATTTAGGTGACAAAAACTCATACGAAACTGTGACCTAAGAGCACAAGCTATTTGCATTGGCCCTGTGACTGGCTCACGAACAAAACTACAAAAGTAAGAGGTACTGCTGAAAATACACACAAAAAGCGAATCAAACCGCGGTGGTTTAGTCGCCTTCACTAAACCCTGTGGTCCGAGATTTGAGCTCAGCCACTGCCACCTAACTGTGGTGGTAGACAGCTTTGCTGTCGTCCGCTTCAATATCACGCCTATCGGGGCTTTATGTGGTTCATCACTCCAAGTCACGGGGCTTAGGTTTCGATCAATGAACAGCAGGTTCTCGTGACTATGGGGTTTACCCCGTCTTCTTCATCACGCTAACTTGTGCAATAAGAAAAGACTAAAACTGTGGGAAAAATTAATTTCCGAAGAACGAAAATCCACTGAATACGGAAACCTGGATTGAAACCCCGAAGTACACGAAACATGCACAGACCTAATAAAATGCAGCTTATATGAGACGTTGATGGGTAAAATGAAATTGCTAACCACTCGGAATTTTGATTAAAACTCTGAATTATTCATTTGGAAAGAAAAGTTTTGACGAACGACCGCCATTGGTCTTGACCTAGAAAGGAATCTTCACCTCTTCACCTCACCACATAGTTCGCCTATTCGAATACGGATGCCCCAGAAGTATGTTAGTTTACTGAAGGCGCGGCAGTGGCAAGAACGGAGATCGAAGGCGAGCTAAGCAGATGGATCGAAACCAACAGCGGTGTTCTTCAGAGGTGCCTTATTTCGCTGAGTTTCGCCATAGATGAAATACCGGAGGAGGCAACAAGTGGTTTCCAAAATGTTGGTACTGAATGAGCAGTTGGAGACAAACTGAGCGACGTTAATGACAGTCTCTGTTCGAATGTATGAATGACGCGCTAAGTGCACCTGACAGACAAACATCTGCCGATCGCCAGGCCCTTTGCACCTTTGAAGTGCAAAATGATGCTCCAGATCTGGGTACTGACTAGTTCTGTTTGGAAATTTGAGGGTCAGGAAGTGACTGAATTTAACTGTTTTGAATATATAGGTAATTTCGGGACCAACAAAGGTATTGTGGTAAAGGAGATAATCGCACGCATTTTCAAACATCCAAGCATATAACAAATAACTGACAGCACAGGCCCTCTTATCACTTCTTATCAGACTAGGGTGCTGGAAAAAATGTGTTTACACAGCTAGGTTGCGTACTCTGTGGTTTGACGCCGTACCCCAACTCCAAACAGGTTAAACACTGTCCAAACCACATAACCTTACCAATTTTGTATAAATTGTGAGCTTGACAGTGATCAGTGAAATTCGCGCTACAATGATGACGATCTTGTGATGCGTAGAAGCGGTGACAATTCTACCGGTGTTGACAGAAACTGGCCATATGGTATGCATCAACTGATTGCACACTGTATCGCTTTAAGACGTCAGTAATTATGTGCACCCCGGTTAACGCACATTGCTTTCAATCCGAACATTGCTCCTTCCCAGAGGAATTTCTTCCGAAGCGTAGTTAATTTTTCTTAACCTATGCGCTTATTGCTAAAGGGACACTGCGACGACAATTATTATCGTCGTTCGAATGCGGCAGTTGATGGTTTATCACTATCAAAACTCATTTTGAACGTATCGGATAAATGTACAGAGGATATTATTCACAATTCTGATTTTACCTGTCATCTTTGGTATCCATTTCCTAAATGACAATTGTATGGGCGATACATCTGTTACGCTACTTCAACTGTCTTCAGTGAATCGAGAGAAGTGACTTATTTACTCGAAAGCGATCCGTCAATCATCCGCCATGCACTATTTGACCGTGAGTGGGGCGTATCCAACCCGGTGGAGTCTCTCTGGCTATTTTGGTAACCCAAAATAACTAGGCCATGTATAACACCCGATGAATTTGATCAATATCCATGGTCTGTGTGGTAACGCCTACGGTCGATCAGTAAAAAACATCTTAGAAAAACCAATTCATAGTAGGTATGGTTGAGTTGTCTATCTAGCACATGAGAATTTAGAACGTTATTAGAACTGAGACCGCTGTTCTAGCTAGCAACCACAAAAACAAAGAGAGGACGGTCCAGGCTGGAAGTAGTCAAAGTGGCCGCTTCGCAACTACTGAGGCGTAATTGACGTCCAAGGTACCAAGGCCGAAAGAACGTCCGGGTGATACTATACACTACATGGATTGAAGAAGTCGCGAAAAACGATCGAGGCAGGAATCCTGCACTTTGAGTTAGCTGTGATTTGCACTTAAGCGGGTTGACAAACATTTTGATCTAATTCAGATTGATCTCAGCACTTGTTTCGACGATTAGACACACTTATCAACCGTGAACAACGCGCTAACAGGGGAACTGCGTTTTTCAACCGTCTCAAAAGTACATTTGATGCGACTGACCTAGCAAGAGGCTCGTCAGACAAGGTGTGCTTTTATGATGGCGCGTTCGTAAACAGAATGAGGCACGAACGAATGGTTTGAAGCCTAACCTCAACCCGGCGGAATTGTACAGAGCGCCATGAGAAAAATCACTCTCGAAATTTTGGGGGACGCAATAAATTACACTACACGAACCGGACAGCAAACGAACTGCCGCTTGGAAACACTAAGCCAAGCATGTTAGTAACGTCCAGTAGATCGCGGGACCCAAGATGCAGAACAAGCCTTGTTCAAAAGCCCAGCGAGTGTCTTTGTTTGTACATGCCAGGAGTAGGAATGCAAATTAGCTAGATTATCGATCGACACGTAGTCATGGCCTGTCGTGTGTTTCCACAGGCAACGGGATCGTTGTGTGGTCTTGGCGTTGTGATCAGCTCTACAGATGAGGAATTTATCATCCTCGAAATTGTGAAGAGGATTAAATTGAGTGATTGAATTAGCGCGTATCACTAAATCCCCGAAGTTTATCACTGAGTTATGCAACAGTGATTTGAAAGACGAAAGAGCATTTACCGTGTCACGGACATGTTCGGAGCAGATAGTCTTGGTTGGCTCACTGTGATTGTGCACGGCTCAGCAATGACGCTAATAACATATTACTACGAGGGGTTGTAAGTTTTTTATGGTAGTTTTTGCGTTCTGTTTATAGAGAAGATTTATACAGAAAGCGGAAACGCTCACTTTGACCTATCATTGTTGACGTTCGTTTGAGTACTACACTCTCCAAGACCTCCAGTAACTGAGGTGCGGCGGTGACCAAGTGGTTAGGTCACCAACTTGTGACCTGGGAGTCCCGGGTTTGAACAGCTCCACCACCGCCCGTCTTCCCAGGCAGCCTTTGTATGGTCGCAGCCCCCCTTCCTGAATGTTGATTGTGTATTTGTATATTTAATAAATAAAAAAGGAAGTAAAAAGACATTTAGTATCTACTTATTTATTGACAAGGCAGGAATTTTTTTTCTGAGAACGGGTTACCTTGAGAGAGTTCTAGATTTGAGAGATCACTCCGGTGAAGAGGAACAAATGAGACAAATCGATAATGGGTTCATAAAGTTTCTCAGCACAAGTTTGCAGTAGTTAAGGTGCCAATAGATCGGGACTACAAACCACATTGAATTTTAGGCTCTTAAGAACCTTGAGGACCTCCGTAGAATTGATGAAGTGTATACCATTAGAAACCTCGGGTTAAGCAGAGCTGAATGCTACCAGGCGAGTCCCTGGCTTGTGGATAGGGGAACACCTTTACCGCAGAGGGTTAACTGTGAATCCGTTGTGGCGTATCGTAACAAATAAGCAGTCGTGGACCAACAGCGGTGGTACTACCAGGGCGTGGTGAGTTTCAGGTTGGTCACCTGGCTCTTGTTTAAAAGCAGCATAAGCCCAATGAGGGTGCCGTGAAAAAGTCGATGTAACTGGTCTTTTAAAACTAAAGTCGTTGATCCCGTGACTTCCGAGGCGCGAGCTTACTTCCTGCTGCCTTGCTGTTCGCACTTGATTGTGCAAAGGCTAGAGATGCGCCCTCAAAACAATAAAACACCGAGTGACGCTGGGGACTTCTCTCGTACCAAACCTCCAAGGAACTCGATGACCACGATCATGTCTGGAGGCAGCTTATCTTATCCAAGAAGCCGGCGGCAGTACAGCAAGTAATCAGAACACGGCAATAAGGAGGACAGACATTTCCCTCAGAGAAAACAGTAGATAGACTTTTAAGATCTAGAATTTGCGGATGGCTGTTTGTCCGAGTACCTCAGAGCTGCTTCAAGGGCAACTCTGTCTCTAAACACCTCTTGCCATTAAGACTGGTATTCATATATAACTAACAGAAAACGAATCTTATTCCCAATATGCAAAGATGGAGTTTTAATCAAATCTCATCTTCCGGTCACACAAGCCAGTTCTTTCCGGCGCCGACATGAAGTTGCAAGCCGAACGACAAAAACGCAATACGTGTCTACAGGAGGGCAAAGATCATACCAACATTTGAGATGAACAGAGAGACACTCAAGTTCGGAAGAACTGGAGGAATCAGAACATAAAATAACAATCTGTGAAATGAATCATCTGTTTGAGTACTGACAGGTTTTCTATGTAACAAACTCGTCTTTTGATACCTCGAGATGGACGAAGGGTGTGTTTTATGTAGCTAAGCCAACTATAATTTATCAGTTGAGCTAAAATAATACAGTGGGCATAAGTGCTAATGGGAGATTATTATGGATAGTGAAAAAGCCAGGGTGATGAAGGGAGAACCGGTTAAGCAGTTCACAGGACTTATTCAACTTAAGGTTAGTATAACGATAATAATCAAAACAACGCACGAAAAGTTATCAGGACAGTTGATCATGCTTTTTGCAAATCAAGTTGCGCAAAACGTTCAAAACGTGTGCATATCATTTCAAGTTGACTGAGCGTCATTTCCAGCCGTCTCACTAACCGCATCGGAGCTACCAGGCTCGTGCACTTTTCAAGCCTCCCAGATGTCTGGATGACAACCTAAGCCACTGCTGAAACGCGGAAGTGACGATTGTGCGACGTACTTTGATCACACACCGTAGTCCCCATGACATACATCGATTGTTTACCTTGCGTTAAGTTTCCCTTCCCCCGCTTCCTGGGTCAGCCAAGTAGCAAGTACGAGAGTTCATGTAGAGTCTTGGTGATGTAGTAGAAAACGAGGACGCCGGTAACAAACAGAAACAACATCTACTCTGTATTCGTGTTTATTTGAAAACAGTAGTACTTAACGTCTTTGCTTGCCAGTTTTTCACTTAGCATAATTTAAAAATATCTAATGATAATCGTTTTTCGTCTGATAACTCATAAATGGTTTCACGATGAATTTGGTTGTGCACAGAGCACTAGACAGCTGTTTCGACCGTATACGGTCTCATCCGCAGTATGAATCCATCGAACTAAATGAGGATCGAACCCGGGAACTCAAAGGTAGAATGCAAGCATACTACTCACTCGGCCACAGGGAAGCTGAACAGATGGTTTCTTGAACATTCACAGCAGATCACAGCCCGTCTTTACAAGCTGCTTGCGGGCGTCACACCTCGCCCATCTCAGTACTAGCCTTCGAGGTTACGACGCCGTTGGAAACATTTTGTATCTGACTAAGAAACTTCATTCACGAGAGTAAAATATCCTATCATGTAATTTTGACTTAATCGAAGTAGCGTATTGTGATGCGGGATGCAAACGCTTCAGTCATTCGAAAAACACTGGCCTTATTTCTCCGTGTTTTATTTAAACTTTTGCTATGCTCAGGCAAAGTTTAATTTTCGAAATAAATCCTCTGGAGCATTCAGTGCAGTCCCACTGAAAAATCTTTCATGAGATTCAATTGCATAAATAGCTTTTTGGTCGTCAAAATCGACGATTTGGCGGCTCAGATAAAATGACGGGACCCAGATGAAAAACTAATAGGTATGTCTAACAACTAGATCTTGGGATGAATAATTTCTACAGAATAGGTATGTTCAGATCTGAACATGCTTCCTGCAAGTTCGCATATTTTGACAGATGAGGGAACACGTGAGAAACGACAGTCCTGTATGAATACCACCTCAGCATATTTGGATCCACACGCGTTATTCCACTTTTCATTTCACTGTCGGTTTTTCGAACTTAACCGCATTTTGGATACTCGGTAGGACACATGATAGGATTATATATGAAAGTAACACTAGCAACCGCTTTTGTGCAATGAATCAAAAACGCATGTCTGGGTATTGCTGATAATCTATTGTTGTTAACTGAAAGACAAATTGATCTCCTCTGTTACTATTTTAATATTCTATTTATTAATCTCTTTGTGAGAATGTACCTCAAATCAATTTTTCGATCATACACTTTTATCAATCGCATTCATACCTGATTCAGTTTTGAAAAAAAGTGGAATCAATTTTCGATTTTTTGATACAAATCACTGCGAGCGTGCTTATAGGAGAATTCTGCATCGTCACGAAGTTAATGCAAGGGCAAGGAATGACTGTGGTAACTGGTTTGGTGCAGTAGTGCACCTTCGATAAACATTCTAGAGAACCGGATGCACTTCCAATTTGTGGGGTTTCGAACGCGATACTTAGGCGGGTCGACGGATTCATGCTCCTGATATGACAAAAAAGAATCGGAGCAGTTAGGCCGTGCTTCTTAGTGTTTCACTTCATGCTTACTTTGTTCCGTATACGACTAAAACCATCTACGAGTTAAATACAACTTCAATGTATCAGGTACGAACAGAAAAACTCATGAACCAATGAATCTGTATTTGCTATGATAACAAAAGTGACCAAAAGTGGAAACCAAACCGTAACACGAGTACTACCTATGCAAAAAACAGCTGTTCTGAAATCGATTGACGAAATAAGAGCAATGAAGAACCAAATAGTCAATCGGAAGGTTAGAAATTCATGGCACAATGTCAACCTGTCACATGTGCTTCTGGCAAGCACTGGAAGCGCTGTTTTAACAGTCGTGTGTGTTTGCATGCGCGCGTGTAAACACCAAAAGTGCATATCCGCTGTGCATCAGAGAAGACTCAAAAAACTGACGTGCCGGACTGAGTGCTACACTCTGCCACCAGGCTAGTCAAATCAAATCCACAGATTGGTATCGGGTTCGCACAACATGGCATGGTACCAACTCGTCTCTGATCTCAGACGACGACTGGCGTAACTGATACACGACGAATTACCAACGCCCCAGTATTGAAGGCTCTCCAGGATTTTCAGCGGTCTTTGACACGTAGTGAAATTACAATAGATCACATGCTAACCAGTTGGTCTCCAACTACACACAAGAACCAGGCCCTTGAATCCCCGTATTCTTCAATGTTGTTCAGACCTTGAGAAACCTATTTTATTCTAAACTAATAGCGCCAAAAATTTGTGCCATCGGACTACACGATTGCTACGCGGAAAACGTAAACACATTAGAAACTACCAAGCATTATAAAAAAATGAATCACTTAAATGCGCTCAACTCCCACACAGACACAGAGTTATTAAGTGCAGCCGTAGACAGAATCGATGCTTCTAGAAGTCAGTCCCTGACATACTTCGGCTTGGGTTTTGGCATTCGGATATCAACCGATACTGCTCCAATGCCATCAAAATAGATCACAGTACAGCACATCAGAGAAAAAAGTTTAGAACGTGGGACAGCGTAATCTGGAAGAAAATCGGCTCCATACTAGTGGCATTTTTGCCTAAGAGGATCATCCAAACAAAGGTGTCAAGATTCATGCGTAACGTGACAAAGATGAAAAATGTTTCCAGCAGTGGCGAAAGGAGCATACCTCTGGTCTGTGTGCGCTCACCAACAGCGTCGATTGACATTGGTTGAGTCAATCCTTCTTCCTCTTCTTCTTCGGATCCCGAAATAACGCGGGTTCGAGGATGTCGTGAAAAAGCACCTAAAGCAGAACGCCTCAATGTTCTTCGATTTGAGTGCTGACCGGTAAGCTTTTGGCGCTTCTCTGGTGTCTGTACAAGGATAAATCGTGTAATCCAAACGTTGAACGGGAATAGCACAGAATAGCATAGGAATAGAAGGCACTTACTCAATCTAATAGCTTCTTCATGGCTCGTCTCCCCCTCACCTGCTGACCTCCAGTCCGAAGCGGTTACAGCGAATAAAGAGCGGTGCGGCAGACGACAACTAAACATGCATAATACATGTCCCAGTCAGCGAAGCAATAGCAAATTTATCCCCAATAAACTTCAAAGTACTCGACGGTTTACTTCCATATTACTAACCCGTTCGTTCCATCCCACGTGGGTAGATTACGTAAACACAAGTAATCGAAAACCTCTAGCAGACGGATATCTTCTACTAGGGAACTCAGGGTCTCACAACCATGAGGCAAAACTCAACGAACGGTAGCACAATATAAACGACCCTACCACTTCCGTGAAACGTCGCACCTACGCCACATGTGGTTCAGTTCTGTGTACGCTGCTCGAGCCTTGAAAATGCGGGCGTTTTTTCTCCTTTACCCCACTACTGTCAATGACAATACAACTAAGTAGGAACAGTAATCCACTAAATCTAATTCCTGGCCACTTAGTTTCAAAGCGGAACTAAACGATACCCAGTCATGTAGCATCACTTGCACTTTGAAGGTGTAAAACACATACCGAATGAAGCGCCAACTCCCCTTAATCTATCAAGTGCGCATTGAGCATTTTCCATGCATTCGAACAGAGCCGATATCACCGGCATACTCCTAATCGCACAGATTTTCTCAAGCTGCTCGTTGAATACCTGCATTCTAGAGACCACTTAAGGCGTTCGCCCTAATTGCGTTTACGTCTTGCAACCGATGCGATTAGATGCGGTGTTACACCGACCGTGATTTTTCTTTACCTTTAATTTTCTATCCAACCCACAGAGGTATACGCACACGGCAGTTACAGTATATGACGAATAGTCAGCGTAGATTTTCAATTAACTTAACTGTTCGCGCGTTAGCGTAGATGATCCAACCATCTAAAATTAAATCTGGTTTTGTTGAAATGCCGGTATCGAAATAGGCTTTCGTTCTTGAGGAGAAATGGTCATAAGACAGAAAATAGGAGTGGCCAAATCCACGCAGCAGATACAACAAGTGAGGCTTTCCCAGGTTGACAGAAAAGCTAACTGAAACTGTCAACATTATGTCGGAAATACAATTCATGCAATAACAAACCAAGCGACTAACGGCTGCAAAGAAAATATACCTGTTCTAGCAGCAATTCAACAGAAAAAGTTATTTGCTGATGCCATAAATTTTTCTACAGCCTTTTTTGTTATTTCTATTTTTGATGTCGTCAACTGGCAAATGTGGGCAAGAACAAACATGAACAGCGCTCGGGTCCGGGTGCGATAGTGAGCTCTTTAACGCTATTGCATCCAATTTAGCTCAATAGGCTCCGTTCATTAGGACACGTTTTGCCAACGTCTAACTGTCACCTGCAGCACCGCATGTCATTGGTAGTGGTCTGTGCAGAGTGGAGAAAGCTACATGGAGGCTAGCAGATCACGTGGAGACGAGGTATGAAGCAATGCACAAAGCGATTAGGTACAGTAGGTGCCTTTCGTCTTCCGAGTTCGGGTCCTAAAGACTCCACAACCGTATGGTTGGAGACATTGAAAGTCATGGCAGCAAATCGACAGCGGTGGCATAAAATGGTATATGCACAGTTGAACTGTGTACTCTGCGTGTTGACCGTCCCCCGTCACTGAAAACAGACACAATCCCTATCCCTATCACACACTTCCACTTATGCTGTACAATGATGATGATGAAGTGTAGTTAGGACAACGGTAAGCGTTCAGTATCTAATCAGAATGGAGCTGTGATGACTTTAGTTAGATTTTCAAAATAATGCCGAATATAAATGTTTCCATTTTCTTGTGCAAACGCAATCGGAATTTTTTACGGATTTGGAAAACAACCGTTGCAAGTAAATAAAACCCCTGGAGCATCGTGAATATTCATAAACTAAGAAACATAGTAATGCAGAATGACAATATCAAAGAGTTTTCCTTGGCGAACTATCGGCGATACGAAGTGAATCACATGCAGTTTGAGAAAAATTGCAATAAACGTAAATTTTCCATTTTTGATGAGCAGATCACGAATCACTGCGTTAGGCATGATCAAACCACGATGCGAGCAGTTTTAGTTTTAGTTTTCGTGATCCTCATCCTGGCACTAACCAGCAATGGTTTGGGTTGCTATCATTAGATCGACTAATGAATGATACGACCGTACAAAAGTAATGAATTCAAAACGTGTAAATAAAATGACAGCTGGATCGACTGTGTGAGTTGGATTAGCCTTGAGCTTTACAAAAGCTCGCAAAATCGACTGAGGGCTGTTTCTATCAATGATGGAATTACCTTGCGAATTTGAGTTCGATCAAGCTCGGGCTCTTTTTCGTTCTCATCACACGGACGTTTAATTTTGCGCACACGCTTTCCAAAAACCATATTCGCCAAACTAACCTGAAATACATATGAAAACAACACAAGGCATATGCTGACAATCAAAGTAGTGCACAACACGGACAACAAATGCATAGCTAAAATGGTATACTGGACCTAACGCATCGACTGATCGCCTGATTAATCAACTTATCGTGCTCCCAATCACTAATATGAGGTGATCACAATGCAAATAAAATCGACACGTTCATTTGATTCGAAATTTCAGCTGAACGCAATAACTAGAGAAACTATTGAGCGCTAGGAAATTATGAGGTTTACCGGTAACGATGAACAGGGCGACGGTATGCAATAATTCATCCGTTATAATTGTTTCTCATTGCACCAATAAATCGCGTGTTTTTGTGATTAGCGCATTCCCTACAAAATCGACGATTGTATATGAATATTCCTTAAGGTAAACTCAGCTGACTTTGTGGGCACAAGAAAAACAAAATGAGCAATATGCAGCAAGAAACAGATACCTTTTATGGTTCCGATATGACCCCCCAAGCAATTGAAGTGTGCCAGCTTCCAAGAAAGATTTTCACAGTGGCCAAAACAAATGCAAACGGAAAAGCAAGCGTCTTCTTAACAGGAACCAACCGACAGCTTGTAGCACACGAGGATCTATCTCGGAGTGCACCGAATTGTTAAATTAATAACGACAACCAAATCTTTTCCGTGAATTTTGTTTGTTTGTTAAGCAGATTAGATTGAGCGGGGTAAAAACATGGACCGTGGAACCTCATTACGACCGATATAATTACAATGAATTGCATAGATCAATTCAAGAGTAACGCGCGTTTAAGACTTGTGTCTGGAATGAATCTCTGGTCCCTTTCATATCATATCTCGGCCACATTCCTCCATGTCCCTGCTAGCTACACAGGATGGCTCCTCAGAGCCGTAGATCCAATTATGGCTGAAAGGTCAACGGGTAGAGGCCAGATCAGTCTCACAAAGCCAGCCGCTTGGGCACCTCCTGGCTTCCTTTTTCTATCCACACCCGCTCCTGGAGAGGTCACTCAAGCAAATAAACATGGTGAGGGGTACTTTACCGGCCAAAAAAGCCCGCTAGATGGACGTAGGAGAGGGAAACCTGGGGCTTTCTCCCGACGAAGGGAGAAGTTTTCGTACTTCATTGGACAGCTACCGCCCGCCCAAGCTGGGCAGCCCCCAACCATTAAGGTATTGTCCCGTCCACGTTCCACTTGTTTCATTGGGTGCATGAGGCTAAGGGCCAATCTCGAACAGCGGACTGATAATCAACGCACCAGCGAACAACACACTTAACAGAAACCCGAAGGTGATAGTTCTCTAGAAGCTACCAGATGGGTGCTTCGTTCACGTTCCCGCGTTTGATTTACGCCCCACTGCCTTGTGGATCAGAATTTGGAGTCGGTATGGTCAACTACAAGGTATGTCGTGCTCATAAGTCTTAGGCACATATTTGGAAAAACTTCTTTCCCGTCTCGGCAATATCTAGTAAATATTACGTGGTTCATACATTCCGTGCCAAGTGGTACATCAGGATGTAAAAAGAACCGGTTCCCTGGGAAATACGGGTTCTTCATTGGTTTGAGATAAAAGACGATCGCAATCCGATTATTCGTTCACGGACACACTTGCCCTCAGTGAATTAATGACCATAGGAGACTAGGTAAGTTATGAGTTAAGCACCCTCTCAGTGGTAACTTTTTTGTAATCACCCAAAAGGTATGATATCTCCATATAATGATATATAAATAATGATATAATGATAATATAACAATAATAATAATATAATGATAATGATATCTCCATATAACTGTAGAATTATTAGAGACTTCCTAGTTGAAAATAACCTTATATTCAAGACCCACAAACAAATATCCATAGTTTAGTTGAACTAGGAAAGTAAAACTTAGTGAACAACGCCAGTGCACCAGAGCGCTCACATCAGAAACAACTGAGCGGTCGTCCAATGAGCCTAGGTCTGACTTAGAATAGTTGATGTTTGTACCGAGCAACGCTTTGCGCAACACGCTGTCCGTGGTCTTGTCCGGTAAAATGCCTTCGCCTCGTAACCGAAGGACTTCCTTGTGATGGATGGCTACGTTTTTCCGACGGAAGCTGCAAAGAAGAGATACCGAAATAGCCGTGATAAATTGAAACAGGAACGACGATCACTGGATCTATCCATTATCTATCTATCTATCTATCTATCTATCTATCTATCTATCTATCTATCTATCTATCTATCTTCTATCTATCTATCTATCTATCTATCTATCTATCTATCTATCTATCTATCTATCTATCTATCTATCTATCTATCTATCTATCTATCTATCTATCTATCTATCTATCTATCTATCTATCTATTATATATATATGACACTTTTGTAAACAACGGTGTCGATTGTTGTCTTTGTAGTTCGGGTAGTATCGCTTGAGATTCAGTTGTACGCCGAACCATATCACGTGGTTAGGTGTAAAAGTAGAAGGTAGCAAAAATCGTAGAACACTAAATTTTCATTCCTATAGAAGAACACACGAGGATTATCAATGATCAGCAAACAGCTTCTGTGCTACTGGAATTTGTATGTTATATTACATTTCACAAGTGTATAATTCCAGGTGTGACATGCAAATACAAGGTACAGCAATCATTGCAACAACAAAATCGGTTCACGATTTGCACTGGTGCAAAGTACTCTCAGATTGCTATGTCAAAACACCTGAATTTTATCGAAGGATTAACAACCGACAACAGAAAGCCTGACTCAAAAAGCAGCGGGGCGGTGACTGGAAATCGCGGTTCACTAGAGGCTAGGGACGAGTTTACCTGGCCCCTTAGATGACGTTGAACGTCCAAAAGGCTCAATGCACCCAAAAATGTAGGTTGCTTATACGCTTCTTGGTTGCTTTAGAATCCGGGTTTTTAGGTAACACAACTATAGATAAACAGCCATTGGTTCACCGACCCGGATATTGTCCTCTTCAGTTTTTGGGGAAACAAATCTGTCACGTGAAAGAAAGGAGTAGGGCTTCCACAGTAGAGAAAATTCGAGACGCTGGATCGCAAAGGAGCATTGCGGGGGTTACAAGGGAATAGTGACTGGTCAAAACCCTGAACACCCACCCACTATGCTGAGGCCTTCGAGGGTTACATGAAGTTATGGATCTTGAAAATTTTTTTTAGCGTGTTCGGTGTCTTCAGTGGGTAACCAAGTCTATTTCAAAGCAAAGTAATGCACGCAGCTAATAAAAGTGGGTGATGTTCATACGAATTGGAAAGGAATACAATGAACAGAAGTATTTCATAAACATATTGATCAGTGATTATCCACGTAACCAACAGGTAAGAATACGCATGGGTAATTTACGTTCGTCGTAAACCATCAGGATCCCGCCGGATCTCATACGGCTTCCAAGGGTCGTTTGTATGAGCCGTGATTGAACAGTTACCTTGATATTCAAGATTGTTCTTCCAGTCCACAAAAACCTTTGGGGGAGGGAGAGACGAATGATGAAATTCAACTAACGGTCCAAAATATCTGAACTTTGAGGAGAGAGGGGGGGGGGGTTGAACCTTGATGATTGACAATCAGTCAATGTTATGTTATTTACACTCACGGATTTCGGACTTGTACTTCGATGTTCCGTGTTGATTGATTGTCACAAGTGTCGAAAGGCGGTTAGAACTACAAACTTTCGATGTGTGGCATTTTGATTCACAACACGGAAAAGACAATAAGGTATGAAAGCGTAAAATTTCTGAAGACGATCTTAAATCAGATAGCGCACAGACTCCAACTAAAGCCCAAAGATTGCGCGTCCCAGGAGCAGCTATGCGGTGTTGTTAATCAAATCCAGAATACCTACATATAATTTTTTTGATTGCACAAAAGTGAATACATAATTCTAAGATACATTTAACATAGATGATAAAAGGAAAATTCAAGTTCGAACCAGCTTGTTGACCCTGCGTTGAAAGATAAGGATGTTGAAAGTTAGAGGGAAGACCGAAAAGGGGAGAGTATTCTATAGTTGTTTTGTTTCTGGGAAAAAGATGACTAAACATTAGAAATGCGATACCTCAGGATAGTTACTTAAAATGGATGACTAGCTGCTTGTGTATAGGACCTACGATGAAGAAGAACAAGTGGGAGTAGGATAGAAGAGGCAAGTTCAGTAATACGAAATATAAAATCGTATCAGTAGAAAAGGATAAGGAAGCGTTCGCTCGACGATGATCTATTGACTGCAAGTAGCACGTTAGGGATCGGTTTTTTTGAGACAAATGGCCTTACGTTGAGCCCGATCAAGAAAAGACCAAGAGGTGAACGAAGTTGCACTCTACACATGACTGTAGTTCGTAAGCGTAGCGTGAACTTGAACCTAGCAAAGAGAGTGAAAATAAATGGTGATAAAAAACGTCTGTCGCTCAAAACTAAATCGATATTATGTGCAGTGTGAGAGGCGAATAGATAAATATACGGTGATCATAAAAGCGAAGAAGGATAGTCACAATTAGATGTAGGAATCTGTGGAATAGAGAACGTTTGAGCTAAAATTTAACGGACAGACAGGTTCGTGATTAATTAAGAGAAATGACCACAAAAGAAGCTTTACTGGTATTAAAGATAACAAG
>UZAN01041641.1:27093-37786 GCA_900618425.1 Echinostoma caproni
ACATCGACCTTTTCACGGCACCCTCATCGGGCTTATGCGGCTTTTAAACAAGAGCCAGGTGACCAGCCTGAAACCCATCACACCCTGGTAGTGCCGCCGCTGTTTGTTCACGGCTGCTTATTTGTTACGGTACGCCACAACGGATTCACAGTTAACCTTCTGCGGTGAAGATGTTCCCCTATCCACAAGCCAGGGACGCGCCTGGTAGCATTCAGCTCTGCTTAACCCGAGGGTCTGCCACTCTACTACTCGCAAGCAACTCTGAATTAAATGCGAATTAAGCCGACACGATCATTGCCCTTTATTGAATTACTCCCACTACTCTATGTAATTCAGACATAATCGTTACGGGCACAAGATCAACATAAATCGTCAGTATTTGATCAGAGCTGTCTACACATCGTCGCGCGAGTCCTGTCGGACAAACAGATGCGAAATCCTAAGGTTATGGGAAGAGCATCAGGTTATCATGATCACGCACACTCCATTGATCGGCCGGAATGGAACACGGTGGATAAGGTGTGTTAAGCAAGTCCCTTCAATAGGCTAGGCCTGATGATAGAAATCAGGTGGCGGATAATCAGATTAGGATCTGGAGCGAAAGTACAAAAACCTGACTAGTGTTAAGTTTCTTGAACACGGACCTAGGAATCAGTCTGATGTGGATGAGTGTCGTTACCTGGTGTGCTTTTGCGTCCACTGACATCATACTCACGCCTAGTTCAGATGACGTTTTGCATCTTTATTTTGTACCAATATCCGATTTTCGAGTATTTTTCATTGACTGAATAAACGGATAAATGAAACAAAGGAGAAAGAAGCCAGAGAAAAGAAGTGAAAGGTTAAAAATTGCGCAAAACGAATTTGAAACGACCATGAATATCGGTACACATCGTCCCAGACTAGTTTCACGGAGGGAACATTTCAGGTGTGTGAAAAAGGGGGGAGTAGATTATTCCTTTTTTACCATTATCTTGGGGCTTGTGCGTGAATAATCGTGTTTATAATAATATCAAATGCTGTGCATCACTCTTGTTAAAATCGGTGCACCTTCATACCATTATGTACGGTTGGCAGTAGTATCGAAGTTGCTCATTCATTTGGTTTCTCACGGAAATAGGTTGATGAACTCGGTTGTTGTTTTACCATGATGATTACTATTCCTGCGAAGCTTCAGAACAAAGTATACCAGGTTCAGATAGTTTGCATCGAGAATTACTCCAGCATCACTTTACCATCGTGGTAAGCGGTGTTCTTACATAGTTGAATGATATTATTATCACCAGCAGTTCGACTATCAGTTACCGGTCATTTGGATCTAACAGTTCAGTCTTTTTTGCACGGTACTTGAGATTTAAAAAAATATGGGTATGACACCAAGAGTTTAACCGTTTGGGTAGGAAAACTGAGATATCCTTGTGTAAGTAACAACTGTAACGGAATTCGCAGCACAAACATAATGCGAGTTCGGTTCAGGAAGAAAACGTATCCACGTGGCAAATAATACAGTTATTAGCAAATCGAATTTTTATCTACAGGCTTCTTAAAAAGTATAAAGGGAAATTAGGGTTATTGCATGGAAAAACAAGCAACAACAAAAAACAATAGTAATCGAAAGAAGAAAGCAAACAGAATATACCGAAAGAACGTGAAGTTACATACATTGGTGTTCATGGGCAACAAATTCAACAGGAGTATATCTCCAGCACGCAGACGGTCTTCGGACCCGTCTTCAAACGTGACGAGGTAGCTGTAAATGATACGGGGCGAGGGAATGGACAAAAAGGTTCATTATTGAGGAATCAGTTGAATTCAACAGACATGTTTACACCACAAGTTTTCTCATTGCATTTTCAAGGAGCATACTCAAAAAGAATGGGGGACGGGGGAATCACTCCATAAACTATCCCACCACTATCACTTACAGGGAATTCAAAAACAGTGACTTAAAGCCGATCGCCAAAGCCTTCAAATAACTGCTCGCGTCTGGTGGGAACATCGAGTGACCAATGATGGCGGTCGTGGTCGTTGGGTGCTGCAATGCCACTCCACAAGCACTGAAGATGTCATCATCTCCGTTGGTAATGAGGAGTTTGCAAACCAATCGCTCGGTGAAAAGACGAAAAGGAATTCAGTTTACTCGGTCTACCAGAACCGACTTTCGATAATTTGTTAAAATGAGGTCCGTTTACGAAGCTCTCACTGAAAACGTAAAGTAAATACTAAGTAAACGAGGTGAAACACTTACCTTACCTTCCTAACCCTTAAACAGACACACGATGATGAAATGGGGAAAACTTGTTTGATGCTCAAACCTAAACACAGGCATTTATTTGTTGTGAACAATCCCTATGGGCGAACATAGCGCTATGTGATAAGATGTGCAACCAGGAGCTGCACTAACAAGTCACGATTGCATTGATTTGTCTGTAACGGACTATTCATGGAACGTGTTTCTCCTACTGAGTCTGGTAGGTTTGTGGCAAATCGTCACGTAACCTGCATGGGTGACCTAATTCGGTAGGGCGGGGATAATGGCAGTTAACCGATAGTAAACAGTGTCTCCTTTTGTTACTTTCGGGGTAAAAGTGAACTGACTGAATATCTCGGAAGACGGCACCTGAACAAATATGTATTGGCCATTTGGTTCAGCCCTGGTATGAGATGGTTGGATCAGTGGCACACACACCTTTCATGCGATGGGTCCGGACTTCAAACCCCACACAAGAAAGTGCATGTGCACTATTGATGTGCTCTAATATGAGCAAAACTTGAGTCAGGCGTTTCAGATTGTACGACTGACTGGATGAACTGAGGATTGCGCATGAATTTGAAGTCCGAAGAAAATTCAATTCAAATTAAAGAAATAACTGTATCCAAAAATGAACATTACGGAACCTGGTGATCAATGATATAATATTGTATATAGACTAAATTGCACGAAATGTGCAACATAGTTATATACATAAACATACACAGAAGTTATTACATTACAATACAATACAATATAGTGAATAAGTAAGACAGTACAGCGACAACGACGATGATGGAAAAGGAGAATTGGGACATAAATGAAGGGAATGAGGAGAAACTGATTACCGAGAGTAAGAGCAGTAATGCTTTTTATTTTAGTTTTCACCACTCATTTTTCGATGCTGTTTATCTGCTTCGTGCTCGTTTGTCATTTATAGGGTATGGGATTTCAACTGACACCGCACATCACTCGTGCCATCGGCTTTTGATATATACGAAATCATTCAGCATCTCTAACCAATGATAATTTTGATCCCTTGGATCCTTATCTGGGAGGAGGGAAGCACCAAACGAAAATAACTAAGACAATTTCCTTCACTAGTCGATCTAAACCGACTCCGAAGTCTTAGACGCCCCATAAACGTATGTTCGTTACACATAGGTCAAGTGATTATCGCACTTGAAATCCTTTTAGGAGTTTCCCTACAAGAGAGAACTCACGAATAGTTTACACTTGACGAATGATTGCTTACTCTCCTCCACAAACCCGAGCTTTTCTGCGAGTGGAATTTACAGACAAAACAGAACGCGCAGAAAATGAGGTTTTCATTTACCAGAGACAAGGAGCAAAAGAATCACCAGGACATTCCTTTCTGATAAAATATGTTGTTGTTGTTACACGTTTGTGTGAGCAACTGACGGAGTGAAAACCATGGTCAAAACGACCAGATGTTGAGTGATGAAAACCTGTGATCTAAGCCCCGGGACTCGGAGTGGCAAACCACATAAGCCAGCGCTAGGTTAGGCGTGGTATCGAACCGGATGACAGCAAAGATGTCTACCAAGGTGCTCAGGTCAACGTCCCCAAAAGCACCACTATCGTATAGGGTGGGGATCTCGAGTGGTGATTGGTTTCCCGTCTATTGCACCTCACACAACATGCTCTTATACGACCAGGCTTCTCAAATAGCTTTCGCCAGGAAAGCCATACTGTAAACGCGTAGCAGTCCAGCTGTGGGAGTTTAAGAAAATCCCTGATTTCAAACCAAGAGGTTCAAGAACCAAATTCACACTTTGCCGGTTATTGCTGAGGTCACCGGTTGGATTCGGTATCGAATCGCACTGGATGCCTAAGACGTTTGACCGCGGCCAGCCCGCGAGGAACTGCGATTTGCACGCAAGGCCTTGCTGTCTTGAAAGCGAGTGCTCAATAAAAACTTAGTTGCCTTGTCCAGTGTAACCTGGTGGCATCCCGCTCACGAGTTCGAGTTCTTTGAGACGAGACTTGTTGTATCATGCTTTTGTAGACCACGAAGAATCAGACTCCCGTAAAACTTGTCTTCGTGCGTTAACCATCTTTTGTGATATCTTATGAAGGTCCTTATCAGAAGCGAAGGCCCTTGAGGATCGAAAAAGTTTGGTCACAACGGACGAGGTTGGCTCCAGAAGGAGAGCACCGTTTAGTCAGTAGCAAGTAATTTTAAGCGATCACTTCAAAGAATTAGTTTATTAGTGCTACGTTTATGTAAGCGAATGTGAAAACTGGCAAACAGTCTTTAACAAAGAACTGAATGAAAGCTTACTTTACTCCGGTATCCGAATGTTCTCTAATCCACCCTGCATAGTAGTACGGCTCGAAGTGCCATCTTCCGTAGATCGGTAATCCGCACGAGGCTACAATAAAATGGCACCAGCGGAAAGCAACAGACGGAGAGAATCAGAGCACGTTTCATATATCAGTTGAAGGAATTGAGTTGACTAACGACGAGACCTGAAGTTAAATACATTCAATCTCCTGCTATGTCGCACCCCTCGGGAATTCGAAAAAGTGGGTAAATTCCAGGAAGTGCGACATAGCAGGGTAGGCAGTAGTAGATGCTAATAATGAGTATAATTAATATAAAAATCGGTTGATAGTTTGTGACAAAATAAACCGGATCGGTGAAAAGTAGGTGATTCCCGTTGGAGTTCCAAATATTCATAATTATAAAATGTTTATTTATAACCGAATTTAGATCTACCGTCCTGCGTATCCTGTATGTATCAAAGAAATTTATATCTTTTATGACACCCTCAGCTTAATATCGGTACATTGTGTGCAGTATTCAACCCTTTTTAGCTCTGTGTCTAGTTATCCCGAAACTAACCACCTTTTTTCAGGGGAACTTTTTCTGACCAAATCATCCAATATTAATTCCACCTATTCCTCCATTCCGTTGAAACGTTAGGCTAACCACAGAATTGATTATATGAAGTCCACCATATTATGTAACTGTTTTAGCTATCATAATAATCACATCATTAGGAACTCACTCAAGGAGAATAAAGGTGAACCAGTTCGAATACAGTGAGATGGAAATACCATCTAAAAGGAGTGTTCAAACTGATTGATGCATTCATCATGGTCGGACTAAGTTCAACTAGAGATGCCTTAACGTGATTTATTAAGCAGACTTTCTTCAAGTTTAGATGTCCGAGTGTCAATGTTGCTGTCATGTTGCTGTGTGGATAGTCCGATTACGCCATCGTTTCACACTGTCTTGTACTTTTGTGATTATCTTGTTGTCATGTTCAGTTCATCCGTGTAGTGAAGGCACGTCTGCTGTAAAGCCGGAGTTCATTGGGTCTGCTAAAGACTCCCGGTTGTAGACAAGGTGTGGTTTCTCGCTCGGGTTAGGCGGGCAAGCCCCAGGTCTCTTATTGCGGTGACCTATTCGATCGATCGATAAACGAACTCGAACGGTTGCGCAAATTTCGGGCTGGTATAGAAGGAAGATACGCTTTGAATCAGATGCTACTTAATTTGGTAGAGAATAACCGCAGGAGAATCGGTTGTGGAACGACGCGCCATGTGGGAGGTTCGGAATGAAAAAGTTCAAGCGATGATGACACTGGGTCAACGTTTGACTCGTCTAAGATACAGGCACTATTTTTTAAGCGGGTTCGCGCGCAAATTTTTCGGTAGGTGTGAGACGGGAATTTCTTACAGAAATTCACTTCTGTTCCGCTAACCGAAGGCCATAGACGCCAGCGTACAAGAATCACGGCAACTCTCCACCAATTAAGGATTCATAAACTAAGAGTGCATCTCACAAACTGTCCTTAGGCCTGGGTTACGATGACCTTTGACAAGTGACCTATCTAATTTCATCGGTGCTCTAGGACAAGTGATTATCGTCTGTTCAATCACGCAGGCGCATCCGCGCGAAGGTGATTATCGATCGCACGGATCTGACATTTCACTCGACTCACCCACTTACCAGTCAGTCGCGATTATCGTTCACCCGTTTGCACGCCAATGTAACAAAGCCCATTGATAGACCGAAAGACCGGGGCTTTGGTGACCACTATTGCAAAAATGACCACATTCGAGTGCCCCACAGAATTGTAAAAAACAGATTACAAAGATGCATTTTTAGCAAAATCATAAATCGCTGTTTGTCTCAGCTTGGCTTTCCTTTGGAAATCAACAAACGCACCGTTTGAATCAATTGTACATTCCAATAAGCAACACAAACTCCGAGCATCAACCACGGCAAACGGCTTCAATCGATCCAATGACTTCTGCGCCTCTCTGATTGAGATGACTTCCAGCGCATTCACTGCCTCACATTCATCTTCGTCTTTGCGATGCTTAGCTTGATTCAAAACGAATTCTAATTCTAATGACTAAAAGAGAGACTTAATACAAAAATGTTAAATAACCCGCTTCTTCATCATCAAATTCCAAACAGACGTTCTCTTCTTCAAAAAGACGGTCATCAATAGACACATAATGAGTAAGGTTCCGATCAAATTGCATTTATTCTCTGGTGGCTACATCACCGGTCTAATCAATGTGAATTGTAACCCTTCTTTCATGAAAGCGCTGATCAATACGTGCGGGCGCACAGACACACAAGCTTTTTTGACCAGATGCATGGCCATGAGAATGTCCACCTCGGCTTTCATGATACGTTGCTCATCTTCGATCAAAAACAAAACATATTCCAGTAAATGTTACCGAAACGAACATTCAAAAAACCAAATCATGCCCTGATCCATTGGTGGTAACACTGCAGGACAGTTCAGAGGCAGCCGTACCGATTTGACGTTGAAGAATACTGCTGCTTGGTTATGACAAGGGGCGTTGTTCACAAATAGTAAAATAGAGCGCCTTTGAGAAGCCATTTTGCGGTTGACATCGGACAGCCAACTGTGAAATAACGTAGAAGTCATCTATGGGTTCTTTGAAGAATTATAACTGCATAGATAGCTTTTTCTATCTATACCTCGGAGGCATCGTGGATTTTAAAACTTTCCAATCACCAACTCGTCCACTGCATTACGTGGTCCGCTAAACTTCCCCACAGACCTATGAAGTAATGCACATGAGTCGCTTGTTTCTTACTTTGTACGATTGAATACCATATCTGTCTGACCAAAAGCGAAACCCACCTTTGGAAGCCTTGAAGTCATTATGTTGCAATCTTTGTGCCAGCTGGATTGCCTTCTTACGTACAATGCTCTCCACCATTGGGAACCCTCCTTGTTTTTCCCTCATAGCAGTAAACCAGGCCAAAGTTGCCTCATTCACTGCCTTGAACTGTTCGCTGGTTTTCAGGTGGCATCTTCTCTCAGATGCTCTAGCGTTCAAAAATTCACCGATGGGATACAACACTGTAGACAGTTTTTCGTGAAATTCCAAGTGATTTATCTACGGATCTCTGAGTTGCACCTGGCTGATTCAGCATTTCCAACACATGCTTCTCTCTGATCGATAGGCGCTTGCACATTTTGACGTCAAATGACACTGTCTCCGATCGCTTATATCGGTGTGACTTCCTCGTAAGGATTATCCAATCAGTGAACAGTACCATGAACGCGTCACACTAGGTGCAACGCCATTGGTTGAGTGCGACATTTCAGTGTGGATGGTCAATGGTCGTCCTGAACATCGTTCAACGACCAAATGAGAACGAATCAGGAACTGTGACATTGAGGGGTGCGACATTGCATAGTCAGGAACTAAGCATACGATTAGTTTGGGTTTTCGAAAAAGTGGGAAGATATTGAAAAATGTGACTTCTCAGGGGTGCGACTTAGCAGGAGATTGACTGTAGATTAAAAGCATACACCAAATCTAACGCCTTCAACCGTGGCTCCTGAAAATTAAACGATACTGTAACTGCCCTTCAACAAGAGCATCATTCGATGAACCAGTCTGCACCTTTTTATTTATTGGTTTGCATAATACTGCATTTTTTCTACTGCATGTTTGTATCAAGACTCGTGTGAGCCAAATCTCGTTCAAAATTCCGTTTGCTTTAGGCTGCTTTGACTAATCAGTAAAGCACACACAACTGCAGTCCACTTACGCGTCAGCATATAAGCACTGTGAGGGAACTCAAGAAGAACAACGATATCATACTACTCGAACACCGAGGTGGTTGTTATGACCAAGGAAGATTATGTTCTAAAGCTTTCTGAGATAATTTCGGATGATAAAAAGTTCATCAGCTGCAATAAAGGAAAGGACGGAAGAGAAAAGGTAGAGGAGAAATCACGGATCAACTGAAGGCACTAAGAATACAGGGGTACATGGAAAATATAACATTCCAGAACCATGAAATCCTGCGTTTATATAGTCTCCCTAAGATTTACAAAGAACCAGTTCCAATACGACCGATTATGACAATGGCGAATTCACCATATCACACAACGGTATAGCTGTTGGTCGAATTACTAGAAATTTTCGGTCATAGACTCGCCCCGTACAGTATCAGAGACAGCTTTCAGTTTGTAGCCAACACAGAAGATCTGGATTTGCAAGACAAGACGATGTTTTCTTTGAATGTCGTCTCCCTGTTCACTAGTATACCCCTGATGTAAACAGTCGTCAAATAGAAACGCTAAATGTAAACGTTGGTATTCCGGTTGCAAACCGCTGCACACGTAAAGTTTAGTTTCTATTTAACGGTACTGGCTTTCGTTAGATGGACGTGATTGCCATGGGATTCGAGCTCGGTTCGTTGTTAGGTGACAGGTTCGTAGCTAAACTAGAAAGGAGCACAATGAGCTCAACTATTGAGGGATTAGCACACTACAGTAGATAAATAGAATGATATCTTCTGTGTGACCGATCACGAAAATGGTATCCCACAGACACTAGAATCGTTTAATGAAGCATATCCATCACTGGAATGCACCGTAGAAGTTGAAACGAACAACATATTGGCCTTTCTGGATGCAGCCGTGTCAAGGAAAGAAGATGGATCAGTGAGAAGAAAGATCCACGGAAATAAAATATGGAATAGTCAATATACCAACTTCTATAGTTTCATTCTTGTGAAATACAAACGTAACCTAGTCTAGTGTCTAACCTTCAGAGCCCGGAAGATTTGTTCGGCAGACACATTGGATGAATAACTACGCTTCATTCGCCAAACGCAACAAGACAATGGTTATTCGGAAAAGTTCATTGACAGAGGTATTCGGCTCGCTACGGAGAGGGAAATCTCTGAATGAGTCTCCCAGACTGAACTATTCACAAACATCTTATTTAATGGGGACTCATACCTAGATATTAGACTATCTAGGTATCTAAGTACAGTCACTGAGCGGATGTAAATTCCACTCACCTCGCGGTCAAACCTTGACAGATGTTGTCTACAAGACCGATGATGCAAATGAAAGACAAGCTGTGACAATTTAGTGGAACACGCTATATAGATCGTACCGTAGGGCGTTTGTCTCAGCGAGTTAAGGTGCACCCAACGTTATGGTCGAATCAGGGAAAAATCGGCTGTATCGCAAACACGATCGTGGGCCAGCTCGCCAACACCGGACACATGATCGAACCGAGTTTGGGCATTAGCCATGGCCGAGGCGATCACCACCCACTTACTAGGCCGCAACCTGTGTGCCCAAAAAAAGCTGATTCCAGCGCTTCAATTGCCTTGGCGTGATATGAGAACCGAAAGGGAACATGACGTGCCATTTGAGCCAAATGGGGGAAGGTCACATCAGCTAACACATTAAACGTCTCCCCTCCCCTACACACACATCCTCTACTTCCTTCCCCCGATTAATGACCTTAAATTGGGCAGATGGTGCATGGCTGCTCACGGCACCTTAGGAACCCATTAGCCATTCGATAAAGGTCGATGTAACCCAGGGATGCACGCATTCCCGTAGGTTGAACAGATTTCCTTCATAGAGCTGGAACAGGCAGTAGATCCAATCTGTTCAACTACGAATAGCTGTTTTCACAGGCCTTCTTGCCATGGTTCATAGACTTTGATCATCCTAAATCTAGTTTAGCCTACTGGTCGACTTATTTTCCGGAGTGTGGCATATAATGAATCTCCCAGGTTCTGAGAGAGACAAGGGAGAGCTCGTTGATGATGACGATGTAAACCATAAATCTATCAACTCAAATGCAGTGTTCCGACATCCCTCCTTTACATCCCACTGTTGAAGCATAATATGAGGTGATTGTGCGCCGAGGCATGTGTAGTCTGAAAGCATAACTTAGTTAAAGTGGAACCACGGAGTAAACAAAAAAATATGAGCGCATTTGAGGATAAAGTGATATCGCCACCGAAGGTTAATAAGATGATCACGTGGCTCGCGTCAAGAGTTAATGCAAACTCAATGACAGCTGAGGGCCAGCAGGTGCGTTCGTAGCTTATGGATTGAGGGTAGAACACCGACCGATTCGACGATTAATCGTGGATAA
>UZAN01041642.1:29223-46154 GCA_900618425.1 Echinostoma caproni
TTAGCAACGAAGAAAGATACGTAATTTTAGAGGCAGAGCTGCAGTGGAGCTGAAGGAGAATACAGAATTCANACTTCAGGAAAGAACTGATAATGTTGCCTAGCTTAATTACGAAATGTCTGCGAACAACACTTCCAGCTCGGAGAACCCATCAACACCGACACCTTTTACATATTTTGTTTCAGCTAAATTATTGGACAAAAGGTGGTTTTCCATATCAACTGAACACGTGAATTAACGAGATATTGTGATATAGTCACAAGGGAATGTGTCATCAAAGTGCTGTGTTCGATAGCTGTATTCCACAAAAGATGATAATGTGTCCATGTTGACTCAATAAGGAATTTTCGACATCCTTGGTCATATTGTTTCCTCTATCCATTTCTTTCTTTTCTTGTTTGAGCATCTAAATGAGATAACTTGGATGAGATATTGAAGTGAAATCTTTTCAAACATCTTTGCGACAAGAATGGTATGGTACGTAAGCACAATTGTTAAATGTTTAAATTATCTAAAGTTCAGTAGCCTCGATGGGATTCGAACCCACACATGGAGGCCGCCTACTCTTTTGTACAGCGCACGCCAAACTAGGTGGGTTACGAGGCCACACCAATGGCATACTGATCGTTTCACATTCAAATCAACGATCGAACGTACAAAGGCATATGGCAACCACCAGGTAACATGTAAGCTGACTGTCACGACAATTTGAACAACTGTATTAATCCTCCTCGTGGTATATTTTTCACTCACATTCGGTTTACAACATATCACACACAGGTTGTCCGATTTATTGAATAACCAAACCGTCAAATTTACTGGAAGCAGGGGACCGTTGTGGTTAATTAGAACTTTAAACTGGCCTATGAAGCTCAGGGAATGAACATGAGTTAAGTGGAGTGTCACCTTGCGCATAACCTAAAATTGACAGTGAAAAAGCCCAAATGATCACAGTGAACTTTGACAAAGCATCCGAAAAACGAGAATGCCATCCCACAAGCGGCTTATCGGGAGGGAACTCCGAAGCAGAGAGACTGTTTGTCTGTGTACAGGTATTAACCAAACTCGTGCAACATCATGACTTTTCCCAAATCTACTTATCTTATTGCCAAACGTTTTGATCCTTATGCACGGGCATGTGCATGGTATTACCCTAGGTCACTCTCAAAAGTTTTATAGTACTAATAAATTATATGGTTGCTTCTTTTGGCCGAGCGCGTTAGAAAAGTACAATTNCCTCCTTTATTTTGGAGCACTTGAGTCAGCCTTTTTGGCATGGAGTCCACCATCTTGGAAATTAGATCAATTTTGGGTATTTGAAGCTGAGAAATATTTCTCTTTTCAGAGTCATGTTGCACGAGTTCGATCAATACCTATACATGCACTCCAGAGCTGGGTTCAAACTACTCAACAATAGGTACTGATGACCTACACAACTGAGATTTCAACTTGGGGCCTGTTGGAGTATGAAAATATGAGTAGCATTGAGATAATGATCCGCCGATTTATGAATAATGTACATTCCACGATGGAGTGACGAAGGTTTGCTTGATCTAGGTAGCTACAATTTTGTTGTAACAACTTTAAGCTTTGTTCACGGACCTTTTCTCAGCTCTCCAGGATCCGTGATAGTTCCTGTTTCCACTTGGGGTTTCGGCGTGGCGTTAATTTAGCTGTTTGATTTCTTGTCTGAACATTCATTCTCATCACTATATGGTTATACCGAATCAGTGAATCTTCAGAATGCTTCGAAATCAATTCTGATTCAAACAAGAAAGCCATCACGGATGTGCTTGCGAAACGAACATGACACATAGCGGTTACAAAATAACAGCAACTCCCACTCGTAATCCCCGATCTAGATCAGTAGAGATTTGAAACACACACTGGGTACTCTACATCCCTGATAGCAGCTGTTTTCACAAAGCGGTAATCAAATAAATTCTCATCTGCCTGTGTATGGTTACATTCCTACACAACTACCATGGCCAGTGGTTAACCGGAGGCATTCAGTAAAGTTAAATGTCTGATCCCCAATCGATCAAATCCCACCACCACCGACGCTGCCGCCAACGCCACTCAACTTGTCCCGTTTATCTATGCGTCGTGTACAGGATATTTGAGTGACCGAATCCCTTTTCCCAAAAATTGTTTGTATCATTGCACATTTTCCGCAAAAGGAAAGAAAAGGAAAATGGTGGGAGTACGGAAAATTTAACCAAGACTTTCGTAAATATCTGGAGTGCAGCAAAAAGCGGACGCAAGTTGTTCAAGAAAATGTATAAACAACCTCGAACTGGTTGTTCTGAAATGGGAATAAGTAATTTATTTAGGATAGAAGATCGTGTTCAATGGTGTGGCTTCATTATAATGGAAACAATAATGTAATCCATTACCCGGCTTATAAAACGACCGTATAACCTTGTTCTGGAAATCCAGGAGTTGATTCTCCCCACAGTCTCATCGACTGCAGACCAGGACTACTTAAAGCTTGTGAATATCGATATCCGTCAGATGCAAATGAGTGGTTAATGGTTGAAAATTGCACATTTACGTGGATCTCGTCTATCCGGCAGTTTTACTCCATAAACCAATCTCCCGGTTCATGGAAACATGGTTTGCCTATATGGAAATCATTCGTTGACAGTCAGTCAGAAATGACTTGATTGCCTCACAAGAACCGGGTCAATCATTGTTGTGATTGTGCACATTTCAACTGCAATCATGGTTGTCTGTATCCGCCAAGAGTCAACGCGGTTTCGTTCATTCTGTTTAGTGGGCAACACATGCGTGGGGAACAAATTGAGTAAACCCTATTGTGCTGGCACTCCTTAGCAGACTTAGTTTCTATAACTATGTGAAAGATAGGGGCAGAGCACGGCTATGGGCAGCAGAATGAAGTCCACTAAAGTAGAATTGTTCGTCGACGGTGGTATAAACCGTGGTTCTAAAATCATACAGTAATAATAAAACAGATAAAGTAACTCACAGCCAGGTGAGCAACCAAATTACAGAGGAGCAGTAACAGCCGGTGACAGTAATGGTAGGAACAAGGCAGACAGCTAAGCGTAACAGTAGCGCAGCAGTGAAATTCAAATTAGGAGAGATTGCGGTACGGTACAGAAAAGGCTTACAATACACTTTATTTCAAGAATAAAATATAAAGAAAGAAAGTACAATGGGTTTAGATGAAGTGTAGTAAATGCTAGTAAATTGGAACGAGATGACGAAGGGCGGTGTTAATCGAAAGTATGCGTATCAGAGTACAGCATCGAGATTAGAAATAAAGAGGTCCGTGACAGGCATGCGTGGTGTAGGGTTGACGTTTATGTCAACAATCGGTTGGTCTCCGGGCGACAGTTTTTTACTTGCAGAACTAGCGTTCAGAAAAGTTTTATACCGAAGGGAAGATGCAGTCTTATGAATAAAGATATCGTAATCACAGCATTAAGTCCGGTAGATACGCTATCAGACCATATAAATTTCATAACTATAGATTCCATGGGATGCCTAGAAAAATGAAAATCTAACTGTTGGTAAAATAAACGCTGAATGCCACTCGTCAGCAGTCCAATGGAGCAAGATCTAATTACGATTTGTTTTTCGCCCTTCGATTGGCTGCGCTACACTTACATGCTCTCCGTCACGTTGGGGGAATTTTCACCTTTTCACTCACTATCATGCGTCGTCGTTACTCACGGATTGATATTATTTGTTTCAAACGTGCCATGACATGCTTCCATGGTTCAGCGACTGTGCGCCTCCAAGTTCTCAATGTCCAGGCTGGACCAAAACACGCAAACGTGTAGGATGGCAAATTACCCTTAACTGCACCACTCTGTCAAAAATGACTGTCCCGTCAGCACTATCATTAGGTCCCTATTTCACAAAATGTCGGATTTAACTAGTGTCCTCCGATCAAGAATTCATACGAACACGTGTGCTGTCTGTGTTCATGAATCCTGGTTGAATAAGGACGTAGATGGTTCTCTAGTGTCAATAGACGGCTTTCAAGTTTACCGACAGGATCGTGGAACCGGAGGGGGTGTTGCCACATATGTCAACTTTTCCTGGTGTGGCAGGTCTCATGTTATTTTCAGTAGTGCTCAAAAGGCATTGAGTGCCTAACTATACAGTGTTACCCTAGATTTTCCCGTTTTACTCACACAATTTTGACTAAATTGTATATAGCTCCTTACTGTACACAGTCCTAACGTATGCCATTCTTCGACTCTCTCATACCTTTTATTGCCCCACTTTTAGACGTTAACCTGCATATAATCGTTGGCGACTTCAACCATACTAGCACTTGTCCACTTTTATCATTGGGTATGACAGATCTTTGTCACACTCCCACAAGAGGTAACCCTATACTGGACAGAGTAATTATTAACCAACCAACCGTTTTTTATTTAGCACTAAAAGCACCTATTTCCCCCATTGACCATTGCTTCCTCTTAGTTCGACCTAAAATTTATTCACACAGTGCATACAAATCTTTCAGCCGAACTAAGCATATCATATTTCGTTTTCGTAACCTCTCATCTACAGGTGTTTCCCTCCTGAATGAATCTCTCAGACAAGCCTCTTTATGGTTTTCATCATCTGCTTCTTCTCTATTTGCCTGTATTCCCCTATTCACCCAAACAATCAATGCCATTTATAATTACTGCTGATCTGTTCAAAGCCTATATGTGTCCAACGGAAGGATAAACTCTCCCCTACTAAAGTCGGTGCGACGACAAAAGGAACGTGCGTACAAGTCTCACCATGCTTCAGCTGTCCAGGCTCATCAGAGCTGAAGTAAATAGATTAAACGCATTATTCTCTGATCGAATTCTGAGGACTGGAAAAGGCAAACACCTGTGGCAAGGTTAACGACTTCTCCGTTGAAGGAAGAAAGGGTAGTCTAAAGTAAATGTGGACGCTGATGACCTCAATACCGCATTCCTGTGCCAGTCATCGGATATTCTTCCTACCTTCTCGTCACAAAATGTTTGTAATGTGGAACTATTCTCATATCGTGATTTGTTAAAACTTTTAAAAAGCTGCAATTAGTCTTCTACTGCAGGCTCGGATGACTTACATCTAACCCTCTTCAAATTTGGTGCTGTTTCCCTAACTGGTGCGGTTACCTCCATTGTCAATAAATCTCATAGTTCTTCTACTATCCCCGACTATTGAAGGCTGGTCACAATCAAACCAATCCCCAAAGTATCCAAAGCCTCTATCCTCTCCAAACGTTTTCGCTCTATAGTATTAACACCTTCAGCTCTTAAATTGGCTAAAAAGACCATCCTCAAATGCCTTCAGCAGTCTACAAACATTCTCAGTGATCCGTTACAGCCTAATAGATCCACCTTGGACGCAGTCTCCGCCCTCATTCATTTTATCACTAGGTATTTGAACAGCTCTGTTACGTGTGTTTGGTGTGCTTTACTGCATTACTCTTCTGCATGTGATTCCATTTCTAGATCTAAGTTGTTACAAAAATCTTGAATCGTTTGTATGCCCCAAACATTTATTAGCTTGCCTATCCAACTCTTTTACCGACAGAGTACAAACCACTAGATTGAGGAAGGCCACATCGAAACCTTTAGTCAACAACTCCTGGGTTATTCAAGCAGCTGTGCTATCCCCATACTTATTTTCTGCTTATATTTGTGATATTCCCTGTATTTCTCCCGCACGAATTTTGAAATATGCAGATGACGTCGTTTTGTGTTAGCCCATTTCTTCATACTCCGATCTAAGATCTTTCACCGACAATCTTGATCAAATTCAGCCATTCTCCTCCTCATTGGGGCCAACCCTGAACCCTAGTAAATTTGTTGAGTGTTTACATAGTTTTGCTCGCTCCCCATATCCGACAGACCCCACAGTGATAATTAACAATCGTTTATCAAGGGTGAACTGTCGAATATCTTGCTGTAACCATAAATAGCATTCTTCATTGGTCAACCCACATCCATAACTGTATTGGTAAACTGCGACACCTATCATTTCAAATACGAAAGCTCAGGCAATTTCGTGCATCCCAGTCAGTTATTTCTATCTTTGTTTATCAGTGTGTTTTCCCCATCTTACTCTACTGTTCCCCAGTTATTTTTCCTGGTTTACTCAAACAGGATTTCAAAGTCTTACGCCGCGGTCTAACCATTATTAGTCGTGTCTTTTCTATTCCTGTGAATGAATTAGCTGTAAAGCTTTCAGAGTATCACGTAACTTTCTGTGTGAAATTTGCTGAGAGTATTCTCACAGATCCTGATCACCCATTGCACGCAGAACTGACATGATGTCGTTCCCATCATTCAACACGCTCCCAATTCCGTCAGATCCCCTCTGGAATTAACACTTACCGCAGTTCACCTGTACCGTATCTTGCTCGAATACTCATAAACAAAGAGCGGACAATAGATGAACTTTGTTTTAACTTTGGGTTGTGAGATATCCTCATGTCCGTAAAAGTTTTTTTTCATAGTTTATGTGCATTGTGACGGCTAGCGTCTATAATTTCTTTTAACTGAAATGTGAGCTCCAGTGCTTGCAAAAGTTATACACAATACACAATAGTAATTAACACTTACCATTCATTAAGGTGCATCGTTCATTCCGGCCTGCTCTTTACAAAGCACTCGATAAGTAAATGTTAATTTATCACTAGTTTGCATTTGCTGGTAGTGTGCACTTCCGCGAACACTCAAATTTGTTATCCCTTGTACGTTCCCGGTTCGACAAAGAAACTGTATCCAAATTAAACCTCGAAGACGTTTAAAATTATGAATTAAGTCCGGGAGAGGACGGAGTATTGGGCAAGTATGAAGAAATTCGGTGAAACCGTGGCTGATAATTTAATATTCCTACCCCTCTTTCTCCATTCCAACTCAGTGTCATTTGTCAAATAGATTGTTGTTTCTACCTGAATTCCACTCGCCTTAACAGTTAGCAGGTATTTTATCTTTATTCCAAAGTATTAACATGCTGTAAACTAATGGAAATAGCCATGTGCTACAACCAAATCGATCCGCAGATGAGCAGAATAGCACAGAGATTATGTGAGAAATGACTATGTAAGGACATTGAAACTGATCAACCCAGGGATGTTGGGGGTGTTACTAACGGTCCCTATGTCGCCCGTCCAGGAACAAAATGGTTGAACACAGTCCGCAAGGAAGATAAACAAGCAAGAGAGCGGCAAAATCAAAAGAGAACCCATGATCAATAGGAACCTTGAGTGTCCTTTTCCCTTAAACATCTTGTACTTTGTCTTTGCCATAAGTTGTTGGCTACAATATACATTCGTGTGTAGCAACCGTGTTCTCCCTTCGTGTACCTGATTGATGACACGAGATGCAGTCGAGCGCCAGTGGTAACGTGCGTTCACTGCTTTCATTTCAGAGTGAGCCGTTGCGGATACGTGTCGCATAGGTTCTGTACTCACGTCACGGCTACGCGAATGACAGATAAAGACATGATATGTAAGGCGGACCGGACATACGATGGGATAAATGTAATCTCCAAAACCTGTTTGCCTCTAAACGTTGTTGTTGTTGCTGCTGCTGCTCTTATCTTTGAATAAGAAAAAGAACAAAGAAAGACCCATTGAATTAAATATTAAAAAACTTCCCAAACCATATGTCAATGCGAACACTAAAATCTTTTTCCATTGGATATGATAGCTACGTTTGCGATCAGTATAAAGCCAGGCGAAGCACACTACGTACATTAGAGTACTGTTGGGTACTTTCTGCTGTTGCTACAGAATCCAGTCAATCATCTCAGATTCCCGTATCCGAATGAAATGGCAACGAGTTCAAAGCGGCGAAGATCGACAAAAACGAACACGCCAGTACCCGAATCAACTGGCACGTTCACACAGTTTCGGTATTCCATAGGTTTTTATTCAGCAGATTGGAGTATGAGGTGATGAGAGAGGTCGAGGAAGCAACACGTTAGAGGAAAAAATGTACAGTCCTCCTCCGAAACTATTCCTACCCCACCGCGTGTGCACAAACACTTTCAACAATAAAAACCAATGCAACTTCAAAAGATCCATGAAAGACGTAGAACACAGAGGAATATTTTTAGATGAAAGTCTAAGGGAATTGCAAATCGGATAAGGATGAGTTTACCGGAAAGAATAAAAAGATTGATTTCAAAGTTGACTGTCCAGTAGAGCACTCCTACCAAGCCAGCTATTGAGTGAATGAAAGGAAAGACTGCCGTGAGGAAACCATGGAAACTTACCTGCTTTGAGGCTCAAAACACACCTTTTTGCGCATCACTGTTTGAGTGAGCTAGGAAAAACATACTAGATAACCAAGGTTTTTTTCCTTCCGGCGTTCAGCAATCGGAAGAAAGATTTGTAAACTACCGGTTGGCACTTCAAACAGCGATAAAAACAAGTGTCTGAAAGCAGTCTGCATGCGCGCTCAGCGTTCCAGGGTTTTCATCAATAATTTCACGGAAGATTCACCCATATTTTAATTTCATACGTCATCCTTGCGCCTGAATTGTGCGCTTCAAGCTTGCTTCCTCCCGTGCAGTTAACCGAAATCACTCCACGCTCTTCGTGGAGCTCATCAATAGTTTATACGAACAATCCATCAGGGATTCTAAATTCGGACTCTTTGCAGCGAAGGTGCACTTCCGTTGCCACTGTGCCAAGCAGTCCGCACCCAAATGGACCAGAAATAGTGTTTTCAATTTGTTCGAATGTCTTCTTCAACGAGAAGCAGTCAGTTCACGTGGCCTGACGGCGAGAAGTGAGGACACAACACATTTTCTTAACTTTACACAAAAGCCACCAACTGATTAAAATCTTCCGTGCAGGTGTTGGGCAAACATAACTAAACAATCCTACTGGGCTATATTTGCATTCACATTTAACCCACAGTAGTCAATAGGAACATGTTGTTGATTGGAGTTAGCCGACAGTATACCGAGTCTGTATTTGAAGCTAACAAGTCAAATGAACGGCCTGTACGGGATTTCAAACACAATCACACCCACACTGAGAAGCAATGCGGACTCACATTTCACCAGATTTAGTACGTGGCTCGCGCATAGAGATGAACTCTTAAAGATGACCAATCTTGAGGCAGCATAAATCCGCAGTATGAGTTTTCAACATCCCTTGCATGTTTAGAATTTGGTACTCTTCTTTTTGTACGGTGTTTGAGTTTATTTCATCATCCAGTTAATGTGTTTGTTTTACGGAGAACACTGACTGTCAACCGAACCATAGTTTTTGACTGGCTGCCCGGAACCATGATTTATGGTGGAAGAGAGAAGGGAGGATGATAGGAGTGTATCGAAAAATCGATGCGCCATGTGTTGTTTTATTGTGAATGTTAATGTTATAGTGTTAATAACACAGCGANNNTCGCTGTGTTATTAACACTATAACATTAACATTCACGAGAGAAGGGGGGAATTCAAAAAAGATGGCCCGATTAGCAAGACAGGGTATAACTGCAACAATAATTTATTTTTGTTTATTTCAACACGTAACCAATTACAGAGGACTGACAAATATGCCACAACATATGAACAAAAATAAATCTGTAGAATGTGTTCAACAATTGGTATACATTGTGTGTTTGCTTTTGTGCGTATGTTCGCGTGGGTGCAAGTGAGTGAGTGAGTGGACGAGAAAGTGAGTGCGAGTGAGTGAAACAGGGTTACGAGATGAGGTCTTCGATATCAGATTGTAACTGAATGTCATGAGAGAACTAGGGTTCTTACAAACTGATTTTTAGTGCATAAAGGGTGTTTTAGAGATGAATTTCCATCGCTTTAACCGCGAAAAGAGTGTGGAACATGACCTTTTTAGCTAAGTTTCGTGTGACCATTTAGGGAAACCGGAAACCCTTGTACCCATTGACTGTGTTATTCGCGTCATTCAAGTGTGTGATAATTGTCCTCGATCTCGTTTTTAATGTTTTATCCATGCATCTGGCATAACACTCTTCACTGTCATTAAATAGACATCTAACCGTTCGACACGCGAAACTTGGTCACAGTAGCAGGTGAAAAAATAAGCTCAAAATGAGGTTGTATACAATCCAACCATTCCTGTCCCTTTGTTCCCACTCCAGGTCGATGATACAGTGGAATCACTCTGGTTTGCAAAACTTATGTTTAAATAATCAAGTTGCTCTCAAATGCATTTCACCAAACTCTCAATGACATGTAATGTTTATCCTAATATGAAAGTTTTAAGGCAGTGAACGATAAACAATCTGCAGGCACGAAGTTAACACGAGTAATGAATGAGGTCCCAATGTATGGTGGACATGGAAAGTAAGCTTGAACGGGATAAGCACAGTGGTCATAATGAATCAAGGGCATGGGCAGTAAATGCCAATAAGAGAAAGTGGGCAATGTGTGTGTGTAGAGCCATCTCATGATTATTGCGGTGGAGTGTTTAAAACTCATACCAATGTGGAAAACGTTTGAGATGTTATCTGAATTCACCGACATCCTAGTTTCATTCGGGCTCAATCAGAACTTGAATTAAGTGAATGAAACCCACAACCCAATCGATGGTCTCTTATCCACTCAGTTCAATAGCGATTGTCTGTTCGAGTCAGAAAAGCAGCTGACAGACAGATGATGCATTTCAGACAATGTTACACATAAGAAGGTTCAGGAATTATTGATAAGCGATTGACATGGGACTAAAAAGATTGATTACCATAAATACCGGAATTAATCTGCGTCACTCGAACGAGATCAGCAATTTTTGTTAAAAGCAACGCTTTCTATCTTTTTCGGTATATGTTTCATGCAATGAACGATGCACGGTAATGGACGACCATAGACTATCCACGTACAAACACTTCTTTATCGTAAATAAGGTGACGTGAAACATTGCCTATTATCATTGCACACACGCAGCATGGATGTTTTACAGGGGGCCGAGAGGAATATTCTGATCTTACAATGAAACCGGTCGTAGGTGAACGTCCTACAACAGATTGTACACGCTTGTTTGTACACCATTTTTGCATAAGGCGTTATTTCAAAACAGTCTGAGGACTTTCGCGGTGAGCAACAGTCAGTATCGTTGATCTCTATGAATTTTTTCAAATGGATTTGTAACGACACCCACCAAACCCACAATGAAAAACACATTAGCAAACGCGCTCAAGGTAGAAATTGTTAGCTTATCCATTATACCTTTTCGCAGTAATCTGAGTTTGGATTTTGTGTTAAATAAATTATGTTACGCTACTCTTTATAACGAGAAAGCGATTCCTAAGGTTGCTAACTGCCCTAGGATAAGCTAGATTCCCGATTCTCATCAACCCGGATATCGGCTTTCTACCTTACCACACCAATCAAACCGCTCTTTTCACAAGAATGTTTAGAGTGAGAATTCGATGATGTAAATGCTGCAATTAACGACAGTGTTTCCGTAAAGAATAAACTACGAAATCCAAGAAGTACTTTAAAATATACGGAAACATAGTTGATGAAGCGAAGTTTTGGTAAGCTGATTAGACTCCCCCCTCATAACCCCAGCTTCTAGACAAGTTAACTTATTCTCTGGAAATTATGTGGAATGGTTGTAGCTCGGGATGCGGATTTTGGTGGAGGTGAGATCTCCGAGCTGGAAGTGTTGTTAGTAGACGTTCTCCGAAGCCGCACTGATGATGTTGCCTAGCTTGGCTACGAAACATCTGCGAACAACACTTCCATCTCAGAGAACTCACCAACACTAACTTGTTCTCTAACCTCTGAAGTTCGAACATGGGCGGATCATAGTGAGAAAAAACAGTGATCTGGGAAACAACAGCAGTCCAAGACGGATGACTATTGAAATGCCATGTGTGATCAAACTTGGTCAACTATAGTTGCAACTTAAGAATGCAGTGTGTACAATGGAAAAAGGCTGCATCTCATCGACATGTTAGTAAGATATATTACAGACGGGCTATGGTGGACGGACACAAATGGATTCACCAACAACTGTGTGCTCCATCACTAATAACATTTCAGAGAATTTTTTTCATTTAATTCTATTAGTAACAATAAAATCAGGCTGCTACCAAAAAGGAATGCCCAATGCACTAGTAGAATCAAACTGAATGTTTTCCAGATACCAGAAAATCAAACCACTGGTCCAAACATCTTGCATCCTCCACTAATCTTCCCGAAAGAGGCTGAATTATTCAGTGTTAAAAATTAAATGATTGTTGGGTTAATCGATCTGTATAATAAGTGGGACCGGCCAAGGTAGAAACAGATGAACATTATCTCTTGGCTTTTCAGTCTGCGCTTCATTTGAACTTTTCACGAAGAAATCCACTGTATAATTGAAATGAATCACATTTATTCTGACGATTATTTAGTTAACTCAATGAAAACCAAAAGGCCAACGATTATTTGAAGGTAAGAAACTACCTACTCATTAGTAGCATAATCATTGCATTATCCGACTGTAAAAAGAGAATGGAGCTCAGTAATGATCGTAATCTTCTCACTATTTAGTGATTATCTCGTCCATGATGAAGGAATCCATTCAGTGATCACTAAAATACTGACCGTTATTGAAAATCACATCTACCTAGAATGAGTGCTGCAAGCACGCTGAAGAACTTATTACTTCCCCTTTGGGACATAGCGACTACAAAAACCCACCAGATGTACTAAGCTTTTTTATTCACTGAAACCGATATAACCCTTCGAACGGGAATTCTTTATACAAACCACTACCTTCAAACTCTACAGCTGTTCCGGATCCACCTCGGCTGCAACTTGACATGGTATGATGACCTGCGTGTCTCCGTGACCCTGCGAGTTATACAGGATGGCTCCTCACAGCAGCAGATTCGATCATGCCTAAACGGTCAACTGGTAGAGGCCAGACAAAGTTCAGTCTCACAGCTGCTTGGGCACCTCCTGGTTTCCTTTAATTATCCACGCTCTCCCGTAGGTAGGTCACTCCACCGATCAAACACGAGAGGAGCAATTTATCTAATAAACAACCATTGCTAGATGAACGTAGGAGCGGGGTACATGAGGCAACCTCCCGATAATGAAATATTCGCACTTCATTGAACAGCTACCNACAGCTACCACCCACCAAAGCTGGGCAGCCTCCAGCCAATAATGCTTTGCCCTTCCACGTTCCACTTGTATCATTGGGTGAATGAGACTAACGGCCAATCCCGAACGGTGGACCGACAATCAACGCACCAACGAACAACATTGAACGGAAAACCAAAAGCGTTGCGTGACAGGTCTCTAAACGTTCATCCACGGGTGCTTCGCTCATTCTCCCTCGTTGGATCTACGTCCCACTACCTTCCGGGCCAGAATTTTGAGCCAAAGGTTCCGGTTAGGGTTTCTAAAGAAAAACCCCTTTGTCGGTATGGGCTACCGCGAAGTATGTCGTGGTCTTATGCATCCATTTGGAAAAGCCTTTCGCATGTGTCTAGTGCTTCCTCTCAATCTCAAATCTTAAGAAATGCCCCCTGTTTACACCATGCATCAGATATTACTCAGCGTTTAACCAGTAAGAGCAGACAGTCGTAAGTTATAGGATCCTTGAAGCCAAAATTTCCTTCTCACATGGCCTTGTTCAACGCCCGAACACCCTACCAGATCCGTCCACAAACTGCCTTGAAATATTCAATTTAGATGTATCTTGTGTCTCCAAAACATGCACACAAGACCCTACCTCGTTCTCACGCTTCATCCGTCGTGTATTTGGCGATTCCTTATCCGAATCTCATTGTGTTGCTAAACTCGGAATTGTGCTGTTCCAAGGCTGAGCGCTCTCTTCTTGAGTGGATTCCAGTCGGTAGCCAACTATGTACGTCTCAACGATTTAGTAAGATGCAATAGCTACAGAACGAAGCATCGATGTTTGTATATTGTATCCGTGTGTGCACCGACTGATTGCAGTACGCCTTAAATCAAGGATGAATTCTACAAAGATTTCTCTCAACTACTCCAGAGTTCTTAGTCAACGAACATCGTGGTAGTCACTGGAGACTTCAGTGCTCAAGTGGGATCCCTGGATGAATCAGAAAGGTTACTTGGGGGTTCACATGCAATCACAACTAACCGGACTGACAAAGGAGAACACCTACTCCAACTGTGGGCTGACCACGGACTGCTCCTGTCAAGCAATAACTCCTCGCACAAGAAACGACACCATCTTACTGGGAACCACCCACCTCCTCATACGGAGGGACCCAAATGGAACACATCATCAGTTACCGCTGGAGGATGTCAATTGAAGACTGGCTCTCACTGTTCGATCCCTTGGGATACGGACCACGCTTTTCTACGAGCCAAGTTCTCCTTACCCCAGGTAAACGACCGCAATAAAGCTAACAGCAACGGATATCTACGATACAACATTAGCGACAGTGGCAAATCGGTATTCAAACGGAGCTCTCCAAAAGCCTCTCAGTTCAACCGCCAGCCGAACACTGGAAGCAAATTAAAGAAGCCATGCAAATATCGACAAAAACAACCGCGGACTCTGGTGCAGCCCCAAAACACAAACAATGGACCTCGGCTACCCTTTGGACGCCTGCATAACCCTCCCATCGGCGTTTAAGGAACACGAGGCGGTGCAGCCATTTAGATCTTCAAATCGACGGACTGCGCGTGTCATGATATCAGGAGATCGTTCCCATTGATGGCGATAAGACGAATTTTTGTCCACTTTCACTAAGGTAATTGGATGACACTATTCCATAATGCTGGTAAGTTTTCACCTCTTTAAATGAACGAAAACAATTCTGCTTCCTAGAACGGTTCGAGGACGATAAGCAACTGGGTTCTTTTATTTGGCACAATCATTTCTGGTTTAAGTTAGCCGGTATATTTGCTCAGATACTCGAGAACTTCACAACTATCCGGGGTTCTTCAAAATGGCTTCCTTTGCACCTCCCCCTCCCCTCCCGTGGCCTAAGGGTTCACATCAATTTCAACGTTGTATGATGGAAACGGACATTCGAGTACCTGCGGAAGCTTTCTGCGTAGAAACCGGACATCGATCGCAAAGAAAGTGGAATGAAAATCCAACGACAACAGCAACAGCGAGAGATCCGGACAGACGAAAAGCACTGTCTTAACACTGGAATCGAATGAACTAATCTAATGAACTTCCTCCAATTGTAGCAATAAACAACCGCGTACACCTCTGGATGGTCATAAAGAGCGTACAAATAAGTGTTCATTAAAACAAATTCATCTGAACTTACAGACAGAATAGTGATTTCATTTATTGATCTATTGAAAACATTTCTTATTGAAAACATCATATAAAAGTTACCACACTGAAACTGCACCTTGACGTGGTGTGTAACGTTTCGCTGAAGTTGAAAAGTCGCGTATACTGCTCCATTGTACGATCAGTTCTGCTTTATGGTTGTGAAACTTTGGATTTGCGGATAGAAGACACCCATCATTTAGCAGTTCTAGACAGTCGCTGCTTACGTAGTCTAGCCCAAGTGGGATGGAATGAGGGGGTTAGAAGTCAATCGTCGGGTGTTTTGGAATGCATCAAACAAGAACTCACCATCATGTAGAATTCAGCTCAATAGGCTCCGTTGGCTAGGACGCTTTGTGTATGTCCGACGGTCGTCTAACGCAGCGCGCCTTATTCGCAGTGGCTGTTTCAGGCCGGAGAAAGCCACGTAGAGGCCAGCAAATGACCTGGAAACGAAGCATAAAGAAATGCACAGAGCAATTAGTTAGAGTAGGTGTCTCTCCGGATTGGGGTCCAAAAGACTCCGAAACCGCATGGTTGGAGACACTGAAGGTCATGGCTGCAAACCGACAGCAATGGCGATCATGCTATCATTTCTTATCTGACTAGAATGTTTGAAAACGTGTATGCACAGTTGAACTGTGTACTTTGTGTTGACCATTGAGGTCCGCTTCCTTTCTCCATTCCTAACGATAGACCCGATCCCTGACTGATATCTTCATGGGAAACCTGGAGAATACAAAACTGCGGCAATGCATAAAGAGCACACTTCTACGGCCGTTACGTGGATGACACATTTGTCATACTGAATGACAGCGAAGAAGTACAAGTAATACTTAGAAAACTCAACTGCGCGCATTGGAATATTAAATTCACGGTGGAACTTAAATCCAAATCTTCCCTCCAGTTCCTGGATGTCAAATTGACAAGAAGAGAGGACGGATCTCTCATCAGATCCGTATTTCACAAGTGGACATGCACGGGACAGTATCTTAATTTTCGAAGTTTCTTTCCAATACAACACAAACGATCGTTAGTGCATAGTTTATTCTCTAGAGCCAGGATAATCTGTTCCGGTGAAACGTTAGAGTTCGATGCTAGCTGCATATACACGGCCCTGTACGAAAGTGGATACCCTAAAAAGTTTATTTCAAAGTATGCAGCGCCGTTGAATAAACTAGAACAAAGTGACACCACCTCAAAAAAGGCTGTTTTTGTCACCATACCGTTCCGATGTGATCAAAATGATAGGCGGATATAGCGCAGGTTGAAATAAGCGATTGAAAGCACGTATAACGCTGCCTCCCTCATAAAACTGCACGACACGAAGAGAATGCTCATTGAATCCAATCTAAACAAACCTGACTCTTCAGTTACCTCCTCCTGTGTTTACCTATTTCAATGCTTTGCGGTAGTAAGTACGTCGGAAGAACCGAGAGGCGATTGCCTACCAGGATAGCAGTGCATGTACCGAAACATTTGGCGTCTAACGGGTCCAAGCTTCCGTCCAGTTCAATCGCCCGATATGAACTGGATTGCAAAGAATGTGACAAGCCTAGGGACACCTTTCGTGTCTTGATCCGCCAGAAAGGTATCCGTCTACTACGGTTGGCTGAAGCGGCTGCCATTCGACGTTAAAAGCCCGATTTATGTAGACAAACCGCATTTGTGGCTAGCCTCGCTCTGCCCCCGC